>BSBK01001834.1:1742500-1867500 GCA_027943335.1 Chamaecyparis obtusa | reverse complement strand
AATACAACTCCAAAGACTATCCTCCCTATGCTCTGACATCTCAAATTTTTTTTAGAGGATTTGATAAAATTTCATTTGTTTCCTACATGCGAGACATCCTTTCTACATAATTGGCATTGAATCTCTTACCTCCTCATAATTATGGATTTCTAGGAAGTACTATATCCTCATTAATTTTGAAGGTGGTCGATTCATGATGACTTTTTCCTGTCCATTTAATTTGATCAATGATTATACCTCCTAAGGCTCTATTTGATCTAGACAATATTTGGTTTTATAAATTTTTAACTTAATCCCCTAATCAAAGGGTTCTAGATTTATATAAAATAATATATGGAAAGCTTCTACTACCTTGATGTATTAGCAGTGATACAATAAAGGTAGTTCTTAAGGTAAATATATATTAATGAATATATTGAATACTTAAAACTAAGACCAAGTCTGAAATGAATCAAAGATTATAAATATTTTAATCCTTGATTATTAACATAGGGTTGATGACTCCAGTGGAAAAAAGACTATAAAACTTTATGGAGGCTGCATCTACTGAGTTTAAAGCTTTATTTTTATGAAGTAGTATTTAGCTTATCGAAATTGAAATGCTCTATTGATCAAAGAAATAACAAATATCTGTTACCAAACTACTGTTATCATAATTTGAATACATTTTTCTACTATGATGAACCCTTAATACTTTTCTGCCTAAATATCTACCATACTCTTAAATACCTCCTCATCCTTTTTAATCTCTCTCCGGTAGTATATAAGGCTCTACTTGCCTTTAGATCCAACCTTACTAGCATATTTATTATGCTACTTATAACTCTACTCTATCCTATTCTTCCCTTTCATTTTTCTATCCTTTTAGAATTATCCAATACCAAGTTTCTTCCCATCTGCCCCTAAGTTAGCTAAGTTATCACCAACCCCATTCCCTTCTCTATATATGTGATTAATCGTAAAATGTTTATAGAGATGTAAAAGTTCCATTATCTAATTGACAAGTCCATCTAATTGCCAATTTGGAGTGGCACCTTTTCTAATTGCATTGAATACTATAGAGAAGTCTCCTTCTATCTCCATCTTACCAATACCTAATTTCCTACAAGCTTTCAAGCCTTCTAATAGGGCAGTGAATTAAGATACATTGTTGGTCATGATCCCTATAGGGATCTCTATACTAGTTATTAACCTCTCCCAATTATGGATACAACGTCCAATGCCTTCTATTTCAAGATTTCTTCTGGATGCTCCATCAAAATTCAAATAATGCCATCCCATAGCTGGGGCCCTCCAAACACATTCCTTCCTTAGCTGACCAGACTCCTTTTTTGAAAATTTTCGTATGGGAGGGATTTTGAGGCCTTCCCATCTATTTTTGATCTTGTCATTCCACTCAGAGAATCTCAGCCCCTTAGTTTTAAGACTATTTCTACTATTTATAGTTTCAACAATGGGTAAGTGCACCATGATTATGTACAAAAAGGGGGGTATATGTGGCCACTTTTTTTTCTAAAATTAGACAAACCTGAACTTGGAAGAGAAAGTTTATAGTTATGCACTCAAAATTAGAAGATGTGATAAGAACAAGAACTGTAGTACTCTTAATATAGTTTCTAAACTACTAAATATTTTTAAAAATGGATAATATTAAGAAGGTCAAATCCATTGTGCACAAAAATTGTTTTTGATTTTTTTATAAAAACATAACATAGTGTTTGTTGTGCACATCAAAAAAGATATAGTTAGATTTAGTATTTTGAAAAACCCTTTTGCAGAAAGATAGATAAGAGCGGGATCTATAAGTTATGTATTATTTTTTGTAATTTTCTATCAAGTATTTTATTTTTTTATGATTTTTTCAAGTGGGTTCATCCTAAAAAATTTAGTTGTCTGTTCATGCGCTAGACATAATTTACATCAAAATAATTAAAAATGAAAACTTTATTTTTTTGAAGTACATAGAATCAAGTGTAGAACAATAATATGTAATTTATTTTCTATTTGGTCAAGAAGATGAGAAATTATTAGAAAATGATACACATATGTCTGTGAGAACTTTAGAGATATTGGTAAAGAAAATTAAACTTTACTATGCTAATATTGTCCAAAACTAGAAAGAATCATATGGTTATAAATCTTGGAAGATGTGTGAAATTATTATGGGAATTTCACAAATACCCACTTGATGATGAAGAAGTTGACAAACCTATTTCAAAGAATAAAACATTTTAAAAAGGAGGCAAATGGAGGGAAATGAAGCTCCCAAGCCTCAACCTTGTTATCCAAGGCTATTAACTAGCCTTGTCCTTGGCTTATTCTTTTACCAAACCTAAGCCTAATTAGGTTATTTGAATTTAAAGTAAGTCAATCATGCTAGGAATGTTTTATTGTTTTTTGAGTGGGTGGCCACTTTGTTGCACACCATCTTGGTGCACTTACCCCAATACATGCCTCCATTTTATTGGTGATTTGATCAAACTGCATTTCTTCTTCCTTAAAAATTATCTTGTTCTTGTCTTTCCATACTTCATGAATTAAAAGGGATGGAGCAACCATCCATATGTTCCCATACAAATTCTTCCCCTGGTTTCCAGGCCAATACTGGAATAAGTCCCTAATGTTCTTTAGTAGGGATATCTTTTAATTGATTTTATTCATCAGACATACCCAACATCTATTAGTGTTGTCACAATTCAGAAGAATATGATCTATTGTTTCTTCCTCCTTTCTACATAATGCACATCTAGAGGGTCCATGATATCCTATTTTTAGTAACCATTATGTTGTCAATATCCTATGTTGCAAGGTCTCCCATGCAAACATACCTACCTTCAGTAAACACTCTTTATTCTAGCATAGGTCTATTGGTAACTCTATTCTTGAGAAATTATGGGTCTTATACAGGGATTCATATCCATCTCTAAAGTTATACTCTCCTAATTTTGATCCTATCCACATAATCCTATCTTCCCTAGAGCTTGGAGAGATAAGCCTAACTTCTAGGATTTCCTTCAACCTATCTCTAAAATTTGAAGATAAATTATAGTTCCCATCTAGCTTCCATCTCCATCCCAAAGTAGGGTTTCAACTTGGGATGTCCATGTAATCCCTAACAAAAATACCCACCCTTTCCTTAAGAAAATTTATTGCTTTTTGATCTTCTACAAGAGTCTAAAGAATCGGGTATCCTCTCCGGGAGTCTTCCCAGAAATGAGCCTTTCCCCCATCCTCTATACTCCATGAAATGTTATTACTTATTAGTGGCCTACATTCCTTAATAAAATTCCATAATCATTATCCCCAAGGAGGAGACTCATGGAAGAGGATGCTAAGAGGATCATCACCATCCAAATATTTGTACCTGACTATTTTGACCCATTTAGATTCTAGTTCCTTGATCATTTTCCACACCAACTTCGCTCCTAATGCTGCATTTTGATCTCTTAAAACTTTGAGGTTTACTCCCCCTTCCTCTTTGGATCTACACATCTTATCCCAAGCAACTAAGGCCAATCTATTTTTTTCTACCGGACCTTTCCAAAAGAATGTTCACAATTTATGATTTAATTTCTTCCTAATTTCCATCAACATATTATAACATGACACCTGAAAAATAGGGATAGCAAAAAGGATAGATCTCAACATTGCCACGCTCCCGACTATTGAGAGCCATTTTCCTTTCTACAATCCCACTCAATGTTCTACCTTAGATAGGATATCTTTCCACAAATCTTTTGGTTTCCTCCCATTATCTAATTGGATACCTAAGTATTTTCTATCTAGTTCTCCTTTCTTAAAGCCCAAGATGTTCAAAATTGTTCTTTCTAGATTTGCATCTCTAATAAAGAAAAAATTTATGACTTGTCTATGTTAATAAGGTGACCTGATGCCTCTGAATATTCTATTGATAATTTCTTAATATTCCTAGCCTCTTCTCTTTTCACCTTCCCATAAAGCATTGTGTCATCCACAAGTTGGTTCTAATTCACTAGTGATTTTAATCCCTTTAATTCTTTCCTCTACTCTTGCTCTATTCAATGATCTCCATAGGGATTCTTCCAAAATAATAAAAAGGAAAGGTGATAGAGGGTCCCCCTGATGTAGACCCCTAGACATTTCAAAGAAACCTTATGGGGCTCCATTTACTAAAATATAAATTCTAGGCATAGAAATGCATTAAAAAACAAGATTAATCCATTGTTTAGATAAGCCAAAGGCCTTAAAGAATTTGTAGAGGAATCTCCAATCCACTTTATTGTAGGCTTTTTCTATGTAAAGCTTAATCAACATACTAGGGGTTTTATTACATTGGACACTATGAATTGCCTCCTAGGCAATAATGACTCCATCCAAAATAGATCTCCTCAGCACAAATCCTATTTGTTCCTCAAATATTATTTCTAGGAGTAAGATTTTCAATCTGTTTGCCATCATTTTTGTTAAGATTTTATATATAGTTTTGCATAATGAAATTGGTCTATACTCGTCTAAGTTTGATGCTTTCTCTTTCTTTAGGATTAGTGTTATAAAAGTGTTGTTATCTCCCTTAGAATTCTTCATGAGTTTCTAATACTCTCCAAAACTTCTGTTACTTCATTCCCCCAAAAGGACCAACAATTTTGATAGAAGAAGGCAATAAAACCATTAGGTCTTGGGGATTTATCTGGGTGAAGTTGTCTAATAGCTTCCTCCACTTCACCTTTTCAAATTTTTGCATTCAAACTTTTATTATATTCTCTACTGATAATGGATGGAATGTTGCATAGAATATTCTCTTGGGCTCCCAATATCGAGGAATCAAAGTTTAATAGATCTCTAAAGAAGGTTATTACTTCCTTTGGAACTTCCTCTAGTTTCTCCACTATCTCACCACTTGATTTCTTTAGTTCCCCTATTCTATTAATCTTCTTTCTAATCTTTGTACTATTATGAAGGCATTTAGTATTCTTGTCTCCTTCTGCTAGCCAAATCTCTCTAGACTTATGTCTCCAAAATATTTCCTAGCTCTTTGGCCAAAATGTCTTCATATTTTCTTAATAGAATCTATTCTTTGATAAATCTATCTTGATTCATACCATCCTTTAGGACCTTTTCATTTAGTCCCCCAATTTCCTTTTCAATCTCTTCCTTATTTTCAAAGATATCCCCGAAGATGTCCCTAGTCCACTATTTTAATTGCCTCTTAATGGATTTCAATTTTTCCATAAATATAAATGCTTTGGATCCTTCAAAGACTTCTGAATTCCACTATTGTTCTAGTAGGGACTTCAACTCATTATCCTTTCACCACATTTTTTCAAATTTGAACAGATATCTAGTAGGTTTTCTAGTTTATTTTATCCAAAGGGATATTGGATAGTGATCTGACCCAGAGGTAGGGAGGATAGAGGATTCCAACTCAAAGTTAAATTCAATTAAACAATTTCTAAAAAGGAACCTATCTAATTTTTTGGTGATGTTACTGAGTCTCCTAATCTTCGATTAGTCTAGGTGAGTGTCCCATTACTTGCATTGATATCCATTAACTCATTCCTGTTAATCTAATCCTTAAAAGCCATCATAGTTTGTGATTTTCTTCCAAAACCCCCAACTTTCTCATCCTCATTCAAATTGCATTAAAATCTGCTCCTAAGATAAAAGCCTATCTCGAATTGGAGTATAAAAAAGGTTTCAATTTCTCTCCAAACTCTTACTTTCTCTTGAAGGGTTGATGGTCCATACACATTTATTACTATAAATTCCAAAGCCCCACTTATATTTTTCACCTTTCCCCCAATCTAGAACCTACCACCTCCCATATTTACAAAGATAACCTTTTCGGGGTTCCATAATATTTATAAACCGACCGAGGATACTACCGATGGTATGCCCTCCACTTCCCATCCTCCTAATTTCCTTTTCAAACCTACCAGATCCTCTACCCCTAGCTTTGTTTCTTGTAGCAACAATATATTTGTTTCATACTTCCTAATAAAGCACTTCAAGATGCATTATTTATTAGGGGCATTAAGTCTGCTAACATTCCACGTGATCACCTTCATTGCCCTGTGGGAAGGTCCTTCCCCTTCCCTACATATAGTGTGGTGATTTTGGCTTGTCCTATCGCTAATGCATCTTTTATTCTTATCTCATTTAGTGACTTCCTGCCCCTTTTTTTGGATTCCTTGGCGTAATCAGCCTTTTCCTTTCCTTTTTCTTTGATGGCAATACCTAAGTAAGAAGCCGCATTTTCCAAACATTTCAATTTTGTATTTTCTTCTATTTCCCCTGCTAGATTTCTACCTATAATCCGATCTTCTACCACTCCTTCTGCTTCCTTCCTGAGTTCCTCTATCGATTCCACATTTAAAGCATTCACCATTCTACTTAACATATCTTGATTTCTTCTAGTCAATCCTCTATCCTCTTCAATGAGATCCAAACCTAGAAACTCAATCAATTCCTCTATCTCTGCCCTCTCTATGGAAATCAATTCCTTGTCCGTTTCCTTATTGAATTCACTCAATCTTACTTCTTCTTTCCATACTTCTTCAAAAGTGTTCTCCTCTATAAAAATTAGCTCTTGATTAACCTCTTTTCTCATTCTTTCTGTTTGATCCAAAATGTCTCTTAAGGATTCCTTATATTGGTCAATACTAATATCTTCTTCTACTTCTTCCTCCCTATATTTTTCTTCCCTGGTCATCATTATGTTATTTTCCTCATTATTTGATTTGAGGTTATCCAGTCCATTCCCAACTGCCTTGCTTCCCGCATCTACCACTTGATTCCCCTTCATTCTATTATTTCTTTCATATTCTCATTCTATGTTGATAATTTGTGTTTCCACAATTTTTCCTCCTTCTACTTCTACTTATCCCTCCTTGTTTTTCCTCTCAATCACAAACCCTCTCTAGTTTTCTAGGAACTTCACTTCCATCTCTGCTTCAACATCCTCTATCCTAGGGTTTCCTTCCCCTTCTTAGGTTTCCTCCTCCCATAGATTACCTTTAAAGAAATCTAGATGAATAAGGTATGAGGACTCCTTAATCCTAACCTCTACTGGTTTTAATTATTCAATGTTTTTATCCATTTCAACCACCATAATTACATTAGTTTTTGCAGATTTTCCTTCCTCCATTTCTATAAAAGTTCCCATACTATTACCTATCTTCCTAATTATATCTTTATTTACTAATTATATTGGAAAATCATGAAGCAAGATTTCTCTTTCTATTCTGAAATTCTCTAATTTTTTAGGGTTGAAATTGGGCTTCTAGCCTATAAATTTAAAACCATTACCTCTAAATCTAGGCGATTATTCTTTTAGAAGCTTATTCTTCAGATCTATTGGAAAATTAATATAAATAATTTTTTTTGATAATATCATTATGTTTACCTATTTAAAGGCCTCATGGAACCATTCTTCTATTTTTTCTGTTGGGATTCCATGATCATTCCATCTTGCAATGACGTCATATTTTTGACATATTTTTATGTGCTTCTTCTACTACTCTATCCCTACACTCCACTATTATATTATATTTTGTATTAATTATAGGTGATACCTTCTCAATACCTTTTATTTGTTGAGTAATTACGGTTTCCTTTGACATTACAGTCTCGATATCCCTAGGGTTTATTGAACAACGACCTGATCTTTTCAGTAGGTTCATATCAACAGGGTTTTTATGCTAGAGGGTATTTGCATGAGAATGAATCCTTCCCTGAATTCTTTGATTTTCTACTTGGATCTTCTCTTAAGGCCTCCTTCTTTTGTTTAGAGCCAATTTTATTTAACCTTTCTCCTCTTTTTGTAGGCTTTGGAATTGATTGTATAGTTGACGAATGACTAGATCTTGAGGACGACTGTCTGATTTCTTCTCATTTTTCTAATAACCCAGGTCACCCCTCCTTTCTGCTCTTTTTTTCATTTTGATCTCACACAGTTCCATCCATCTTCCTTCTCTGGTTGAGGAAGAGGAGCCCAGTTCCCTCAAAAAGCAGATGCAAAACAATGAGATGCATATTTTGTTTTCCCATAAAAAAAGAGTTATCTATTGAAAATCACATTTCCGTAGTTCTGACGATACAGAGCCATTGTGCATATTAGAGAATGTGTCGAAAATGCCAAATTAATAGAGATATAGAATATTTTGCATGTATTGTAATTTAATAATTTTAATTTGTTGAATAGATATGCATATGAATTTGGATTCAGTTTGTCTCATTTATTTTATTATTTTAATTATTAAAAAGAAGTACATTTTGTTTACATGTATCGGGATTTAATAATTTTAATTTGTTGAAGTAGATATGAATATAAATCTGCATTCAATTTGTCTCATTTATTACATTTTTTTCAATTTTAAAAAGGTACATTTTTCAAGAAAAAATGAAAAACTTCACTTGCACATTTATCAAGATTTGTTTCTTTATTGTGCATACTTTCAAGAAGCATAATAGTTCTCTCTAAATAATATGTGGGGTAACAAACCATTTGGATTTATTACCCCAGTTAGAGGGTTTAGCTTTGACTCTATTGAGATACCAACTCCATAGAGAGAGTAACTCCAAGACCAAAGGGTATCCCAAGATATATATCATAATCTATTTACATTCCTGTGGTATCCAATGATGAATAGGCACATTCCAAATCATCAAGAATTCAATATTTTGTGAGAAATATTAGAACCATAAACAACTCAATATAATTCTAAGACATCCATAGTGTTGGAAATATCTTTTTTTAAATAAAAAATTGTCAAAATTTTGCAAGAATAATAAACTGTCATCATAATGAGAATTAATAATAACATTGTGGAAATGCCTGAAATGATATTCATATTGCTAGCACCTTGTAGCATATATCCTAACACATCAGTTGTAAGCATGGGGCTAAGGAGAATCCTTGGCACATAGATCTCTAAAGAGAAATCAATCATCATATTGTTGATAATGATCCAAGAATTAGCATCTTGAAACAACATTCGAACATGAGCTTGAAGTTAGGATTGAACCCCTCTATTAGAGCATGCTCAAGATAAAGTTCAACTGAATTCTATCATAAGCCTTATCAAAATTAGGTTTGATAAGAACATTGATTTAATTAGCTTGTTGCGAACATTTGCAATTTTCCAAGATAAAATTAGATTGTCAAGAATATATCTACCAACAATAAAAACCGGTTTGTTTAGATCATACAATGTTAATAAAATTGCTAATAAATTCTTTTTTGGTCACTCATGTTTATTATTCATCCAGTTGGATGCCCTCTAGTAAAGGTTATGAGGATTTAATTAAAATCATTAGACATTTCTTATGGGCTAAATGGGATGGTAGTATAGGGTTTATATCTACCTATTGGTCTCATTGCATTCAACCTAGAATTGTAACAGTGGTTTCTGATTAATTGATCCAAAGACTCAAGGGGTCTACTTGGCAACTAAATAGATTATTAGAGTTGTTAAAGGGGAAGAAAATTGCAAAACCCTTGTCTAGAATAGAATTAACCTTGCCACTAGATTAAAGGCAAATAATGATAGGATGTGGGCCAGTTAGACAAAATACTTCATGTTCCTTTTTCTCTATTAAGGCCTCACCTTCTCTCCAATCAATTTGGAAGGAGTGGAAAATGGTATGTCATCTTTTAAGATGGAGAGATGTTTCTCTCCAACATGGTTTCAACTTTTCCACCTCATCTATTTGGTAGAACAAGCATATTTTGTATCATGGTCAACCTTTGGTTTTGAGTTTTCATAAACTATCATGTTGTTAAAAAAAGACATCAACAAGGTGGGAGATCTTTAAAACTTCAATACTCTAAATTGGTTGTCATGGGATGTTGTTCTAGACTCTGATTTAATTTGAACAACAAGCACAAATCTTTTATGATCTTTTTTGAGTTTTTGGCACTAAGGAAATTATCTATGAAGCTTTGTACCCAAATTCAATGTAGTTTCTTCAAAGATTGGTTGTGGTTTTCAACATATCATTTCTTGCTTTTTCCCTTGAAAAAGGATATACTTGTAGCTACTTCCTAATCTGCCCATAAATAAATTCTGTGAACAGTAAATAGATTTGCAAATTTAGTGAAAATTTTTGAGCCAAACTCGTTGCTCGTATCTAGAAGTCAAGAATTAATCCAGAAGCACAATTAATGGCTTGGAATATACTACATTACAAGTTGCCAATTGGAGGTAGGTTGGAATGTACCCATCAATTGTCATTTTTTTCAAAAAATTTGAAAACATGAGACATGTTTTTTGGGGATGCCAGTTTATTAATAAAGCATGGAACTCTGTATTGCACTTTGTACCTAATATTTTTTTATTATCATAATCTTAAATAGAAAGAGGCCTTACTTAGAATTGGGCTTCAAAATAATGTTATTACTAAATAAGTTCGACAAACTATTCTATTACATTTACAGAGAATATGATGTAAAATAATTTTTAGTAACTCTTATGATCATTAAGAATTTGCAATTCTAAAACTTTACTTTGACATATTTTATCATCTTACTTCTCTCTTCTCTCAACTAGAGGTGGGTTCTAGGAAGATTTTAAAGATGAAATATCAAATCCAATGTCAAGTAAGTCAAATTCTTAGAAATCAAAAGATTAGTGTGCTTCACGAACTTCGACCTCTTATCCAGTTTCTTCATAAAATTTGGATTGTGACAATTTGATTTCATGTTTATGTACAAATGTTATTCGTGTAGCTTATTGTTTCATTAGGCTATTTACATAGTTGATTCAACTATTGTTTATGATGTTTCTTTGTTGTTGTTGCTATTGTATACTATGAATTACTAGATACTGTATAATCTTTTCTTTTTCTCTTGTAGTTCTCTTTGAACTGCTATTCTTTCCTTTGTAACTTGCATTTTTTTAATATATAAAAAAAAAAACCATTTGGATTCGTGTTATTATAAGACACTATCATTTCAATAGTTAAATCTGTAGTTGTTCTAGTTAGAGGATCAAATCATCAGAAAGGAATAATATTCTATTGATAAGCCACTACAATGAATTTGTTAGGATGGTATATATTTGTAGTTCTCAAGCTTTGTAATCCCAAGAAATACACATCAATCTTTTTAGATTTCACATTCACTAAAGAAATTAGAATGAAAAGTCATAGTTTTGTGTCACATATAAGTAATTTGGTGTTTGCGCATGATAAATAATTTCATTTTTTTGAATTTATCAAATCTTTGGTGAACATGTTGCATAAAAGTATTTGAAGAATTTATGTGTAGTGATGCCCACTCATTGAGAGTAATAAGAAAGTTGATATTTCAAAATCATTTTCCAATCCTTGCGTACATATACTTGTTTGAGTCTTGTAAAGTCCAAAATGAGAGGGATATACGTTCATTTCACATTCGCTAGTCTACCGCCTCAATATTATTTATTAAAAGAATTTGTAGCTCCATAAAAAGGATTGTAAGTAGATTTGAGAACCAAGAATATTAAGTACTTTACAAAGTTTAATAGCCAAGTATTAATATCATGTACTTGATAAAAAAATCCTTGTTATGTTCTAAACAGTTATTCAAAATTTTGAAACTCAACTTTGATAAATATAACTAACTGATTTTATTTTTATGATTGAATAACTTGTACAATTTTTAAAATAACTTTTAAATTTAAAAAAATTACAAAATAAATACATTAATATTATGCATAATTTTTATTCTCCCAACCATGCTTTTAGATTAATTTCATATTTACTTTTAATTTCATACTTTTTCTTCAACATTCTTATTCATTTGGTAGAACATGAAATTCAAAACGTTGAAACAAATAAATTTTACATGACTCAATTGGAAAGAACTGTATAATCATCCAATATATTATAGAAATCTAATATATCAGATCAAATTTTTTTACGTAAACATTTCCCTTACAACAGAAAATGTATGAAAAAAATGTTGACCGTCAAATTTAGCCCCTCTATCATTGTAAGAGGTTGTTGATCCTTAAGGGAAGAAGTTGCACCTGGATTCAGTATTTAGGAAACGAGGGCTGAAATTACATATTTTGGGAGGTGGTCAAGATGTGGTTACTTTCTACCTTAGAGTCAGACTCATACTAGTGACTAGTATATCCGAATAAGAGTAGGCTAACCGTTCAAGACAAACATTCTACATGGGTGTGCTTTTATTCGCACAAAAAAGTGTCATGGTGGAGAGATCCAAGGAGGCACAAAACAACATTCAGTGAGAAATGCATTCAGAGCAATATTGAGCAGTGTGGAGAGAAGCAATGAAGTAGTAATAGTTATCAGAGCTACTTGGAGTCCCTGATCAAGTAGGGGGCCTGGGTCTTGTTCCGGGTAAGTCAGCTCAGCTCACTAGAGAACAAGGTTGCGCCAACGATTTCTAATGACACAGGGTGTTGGGGGTTTGGAATCTTTGTGTGGAGCTACAACCAGGGAGGTGAGGTGCATGGGGTGTGTGCTAGTGTTCCAAGAGTGGATGCAGACCTAGGGGTGGGAACTTGTACAAAGTGCTTGGGAAGTACTTGGGTAGTGATTAACAATATAGTTGAGATTGATGTAGACCAGACCAGGGGCCTTTTGTTCAAATCAATAAAGTTACTTAATTTCCCCAATATCTGTGTACATTGTGATTGAGTAATATTCTATTGTGCAAAGAAGTTATTGTGTACTAACAAAGGTGTGTGCAGGTGTGGAGACTTGGATAGTTAGGAGGTTGGCATAGTCTAGACTCATTTGAGCACCGGTGTCATGCGGGGAAAATCTAGCCTCGTGATAGTTGGTATCAGAGCACAGTGCTTGATACTCCAAGATTTTACATAGAGTAGCGAAGTAGGTAGTAATGGCAGATCAAGAGACATTAGTTGAGAAATCAGACTTGGAGTCTAGGGGCCAGCCATCAAGGCCCTATTTCAATACAAGACCTAGAGCTACATTGAGACTCGATGACAGAGTTAATGACTTGGAAAGTCAGGTAGAGTCCTTAAAGGATGTAGAGTTAGCTTGTCAGATAGCTAAGTTGGAACTTGAACTAAAGGACACAATAGCTGAGAGTGCCAAAATGCATACAAAGGTTCAAATGATAGTTCAGGAGCACAACTTGCTCTCAGAAGATCATGCTCTATTGGAAAATTATCATCAAAAGTTGAAAGGAAAGCATCAAGTGTTGTCGAGGGAGTACCAGACACTGGTGGTGTAGCATCAGTCATTGACAGGGAAGTGCCAAATGTTATTAGGGGAGATTCATAGATATACCATGGAGGTTGATTTCCTAAAGACAGTATTCACTCAGAGTGGTGGAATAAAGTCAAGGCATAAATGAAAACCCCCAGAGTCATATGATGGAAAAAGAGATGGAAAGGTACTAGACAACTTTGTATTTGATATGAGCTGGTATTTCAAGTCTCTGAAAGGATATTCAGATGAAGAGTTACTTGATGAGGCAGCTTGTTTCTTGACAAGAGAGGCCAAATTATGGTGGAGAACAAGGTTGGAAGGTCATAAAGAAGGTAGGGAATTGCTCCTGTGGACACCTAGGATGATTTGTGTAAACAACTCAAACATTGGTTTAAGCCAGAGAATGCGGCATATGATGTGAGATACCGAATTAGGTTCATGAGGCAAACTGGGTCTATAAGAGATTACGTAAAGGAGTTTAGGACTCTTATGTTGGATCTGCCATATTGGAATGACATAAACAAGATGTGTTTCTTTTTGATAGGCCTTAAACCTTGGGTAGAGGGAGAAGTTAGGAAGATGAAGCCTTAAACCCTTGAAGATGCCATTTCCATCACTGATGCATTGGTAGACATTAAGTCTAGACCCAAAGAGAATAGTGGTGGGTCGGCTCCTTAGAAGAATGATAAGAAGTCATTCCAGAAAAAGAAGGATGAGGATAACTCCAAGAGTAATAAGTCCACTAGAAGAACTTCAAGAAACAACTCGATGACAATGTCAAAGTCAACAAACAAGAAGGA
The DNA here is from genome assembly GCA_027943335.1 of Chamaecyparis obtusa. Classification (NCBI taxonomy): domain Eukaryota; kingdom Viridiplantae; phylum Streptophyta; class Pinopsida; order Cupressales; family Cupressaceae; genus Chamaecyparis; species Chamaecyparis obtusa. The sequence continues at coordinate 1,853,536 of BSBK01001834.1, read as the reverse complement.
TTCAAGCAAGATTAATTCAAAGGATGCAGAGTCTCAGACTTAGAAGAAACATGGGTGTTTTATCTGTGGGAACCAAAACCGTTGGTTAAGGAGTGTCTAGAGTGACAAAGACTTAGTTTCTCATAGACAGAGACTGCAGAGAAAGATGAGTCACCCTCAGTGATGGGCATGATTCAAGGATTAGGTGCAATAGAGAACTCACAACATCAACCGAAGGCTATGATAGCCAAACTCGAGAATTTGAATAAGTTGTGTTATGTGGAGGTTGAGATGAACTCTAAGATCACCATAGGGATGGTTGATTCAGGGGCCACTCACAACTATCTTGTAGCCAAGAGAGTTGCAGAACTGGGAATTAAGGTGCATCTAGGCACAAGTTCCTTTAAATCAGTCAACTCTCTCACTAAGAAAGTAGCCGGTGTAGTCAAGGACAAGCTGGTGAAAGTAGGCATGTGGCAAGGCTGCATGGATCTGATGGTCATTGAAATGGATGATTTTGAGTTGATTTTTGGCCAGGAGTTCTTGAGGAAAGGAAAAGTGGCAGTGATGCCCCATTTGGACTCTTTGTTGTTTTTGGATCCGTAGCAGTCGTGTATGGTGAGGACTACAAAAAGACGTCAATCTAGGAAGCTTCCATGGATCTCAACTTTGAGCATGAAAAAGGCATCCAAGAAGGGTCAAAAGGAGCAAATTTTCTTAGCAACACTACTTGGGGGTTGGGATGAATTAGAAGGAGTCACAGAGATGCCGATCCCAACAGAACTAGAAGAGGTCATTTTGGAGTATGGGGATCTAATGCCAACCAAGTTTCCCGCTCAACTCCCACAAAGAGGGCCATAGACCACAAAATTGAGTTAGTTCTGGGGGCAAGCCCTCCAGCCTAGGAACCATATCGATTGTCTGGTCCAGAGATGGTAGAGCTTAAGAAGCAACTAGAAGAGTTTCTTAAGGTGGGATATATCAGACCATCCCATTCTCCATATGGAGCGTCTGTGTTATTTCAAAAGAAGAAAGATGGAACATTGAGGTTATGCATCGACTTCAAAGCTCTAAATAAGTTGACCATAAAAAAAAATATCCCCTACTACTCATTGCAGATTGTTTTGATCACTTGTCAGGACCAAGGGTATTCAGAAAACTTGATCTAAAGGAGGGCTACTATCAAGTGAGGATTGTTGTTGGGGATGAAGAGAAGGTTGCATGTGTGACTAGGTATGGGTCATACGAGTTCATGTTGATGCCCTTCGGGCTATGAAATGCACTAGCAACATTTTGCACACTCATAAACGATGTGTTTCGGCCTTTATTGGATAAGTCTGTGGTGGTGTATTTGGATGACATCTTGGTCTACAACAAAAATATGGAGGAGCACAAGCAACATTTGGCAGAGGTATTTGAGTTGCTCAGGGAGCACAAGTTATTTCTGAAGAAGGAAAAATGTTCCTTTGCTCAGGAGGAGGTGCACTTCTTGGGCCGCATTGTGGGAAAAGGTTTGATTCATCCTGTAATGCCCCTCCAACCCTATCAAGTCCTGGTTATGCTTACTAGAAATTAGGAAGAGCTATATGACCCTTCTTGAGATGGTTGCTTAAACCAAACCTCTCCCAACTCACCATAACTTCATATTTTAATATGAGAAATAATAACATTGCATAGGTATGATACTATAGTTTAGGACATTAATGCTAAAAGGATCACCTGATAGACTTATATGCTTCTTTGTGAAATGCTCATTATTAATATTCATGTTTAACTTAGGTTAATTGATTATAATCACTTAAGGGTTAGATGTGTTACCTTCTCTAATAATGTTACTTGGGACTAGACATGATTAATTCATTTAGGGATATATGATTTGTTTTGATAAGGGACATTTTGAGTACATGTCTGATGGTTAAATGGGTTTTTAAAAGTTAATATTTACATGATTATGTTGTGATGCATTCTTTTTATACAATATGGAAAAGAGATTATTCTGGTACTAACCATACTAATCCAATTATGTTTTGTTGATGTCATTGTCTGGTGTGAGTGTAGGATGAGGGGAGGCAGTTGTAGTTACTCCTACAGGAGGTCCACATGATGTCGTACTCTCCCTCCTTGTTTGCCATTGTCTGTTTATATATATGTATATATGCATGTCAGTTGGTGTTGCAGGATGCAGGTACTAGGCATCGACTCCACCTGGTTACACAGGTCTAAGCGTGCCTTCAAAATCCTTGAACTATTGTTGTGTGGAGATATTACCAAGATTACTCTCAAGGTTACTTGTGGACTTAGATTTCTTTTTAGGCCTAGCTGGGGGTTCTGAATGTAGTATGTGATGTGGCCTTGTGGTTTGATGTGGTTATGTGATTAATGATGTGAGTTAGATTTATCTGTATAAGTATATATATATATATATATATATATATATATATATATATATATATATATATATATATATATATATATATATATATATATATATATATATATATATATATATATATATATATATATATATATATATATATATATATATATATATGTGTTATATTAATTGTATGTTATATAGGTATGTGTATATGTGGGTGCACATGCATATCCCATGCTTATCAATAATAATATTTGTATGTTTTATTGATGATGTAATTGGTATGTTCTTTATAATTATTAAATAAAGTGAATTAAATAAAATGTATTTAATGAAGTGTATTAAATAAAAAAATAAAAAAATAATAGTAATAAAAGGATAATGCTCTTTGTAGTAAAACTAGCTATCTAGGAGGGAGTTGAACTTGAGACCTCCTAGAAGTTAGGCTAGTTGGTTTCCATGTGTGCTGTGTATTTTCCTTGATAGTTATTTGTTGAGTTTTCTTGTTATGGCTTTCTTTTGAAACTATTTCAATTAAATTTATTAAAAATTTGTTAAGTGCTTACGGGGAATGATTTGTTTATTTCCCAACACACTATGAAAGTTGGAGAAGTTGCTTCCCGTAAAGAAACTCCTCCAACCACATAGTTGGAGGATAAATATTTGTAATTTTTGTATGGTTGGGGAGGAGGAGTTTTTGGAAGATTTTTGGGAGTGTTTTGCATTGATTTTTCCAAAAATTTATTTGAATTTGTGTGAGTTTGAGAGTATCCATTTGGTGAAGACAAATGTCTGTGGATTCCTAGAGTTTGATTGCCAGAGGAAGATTTCTAGGAGGGTATCTACTCAAGGCTGGAAATTTTGCAGAGTGTCCAACCAAGGGAAGAAGATTCTTCACAGGACCCCAGGTAGGGTCTAAACTGGGAAGAATCTCCATTCTTCCTGTGTGTGTATGAATATTGTGTGTATGATATAATATTATATTATCCTTTGGATTTTTCCTATGTATTAAAATGGAAATGTAAATGTCTATCTTCTGTGTATTTCTATTGTGATGCCGACAAGTAATTATGTAAATGTTTGTATAGTTTTAATGGCAAAATATTTCCTGGGAGTCTGAGATTTGTTGTGATACTTCATTTTGGTGTTTTAGAGAGTTATGTAATGATTTGGGAAGGTTTGGGATGGTTTGGGATGGTTTAGTAATAGTTGTAGTCGTTCTTTCCTCATTTTTGGTTCCTATAGGCTTCTCTGTGAATTGTAGTTTTTAATTTGATTCAATTTAGTCTAAGGCTTAGGTAATGTTGAGGATGTGTTTTGGATGTGGTACTTAGGTCCCTGCATTAGGTTGACCTTAGGGAATCTTTTGCAGGCACTCTCCATGCCTTAAAAAGTCATTTTTTGGCCTTTTCGGGCAAATTTTGAATTAATTTCGTAAAAGTGCTCTGTAGTGTTGTACGACATTGTATCCATACTTGTACGACACTTGGTCAAAAGTTGTATGGGAATGCATACATTGTCGTATGGGTCAAAACCAATTTTTAAGTGTTATCGGGAAGTTTAAAATGTAATTTTGTGAAAGTGTGTTGCAGTGTCGTACGACATTGTAGCCATACCCATACGACACTTGGTCAAATGTCGTATGGGAATGCATGCATTGTCATACAAGTTTATATAGAAAGTCATTTGGAGTTTTTAGGGTTTCAGGGGCTTAATATTTACAGGATTTATACAAGTATAAGTTACGATACTTTAATTTCTTATACTTTAAGTTATACTTGTATAAAGGAATTAGGTACCTTCCGGGATGATTAGGATAGGTTTTAACTTCATAGGAGTTAAGATGCAAATTCTAGATTTTGGTTTTTAGAAAATTTCAAACTTAGCCAAATTTCAGGCACATGAGTTTTTTGTTGACTTATAAGAACAAGCTATGGAATGTTGTGTTTATGCATGTAGAAGTTTGTATCCCCTATGTATGTTTATTACTTGTTGTGTTGAGGGTATATGGTATACTTTTGATGTTTTTTTTGCACTTGGCATATTCTTGAGCTTAGTTTATGAGGCTAGGACTCGTCTCGGTGGCCTATGTGCATGGGAGGGTTCCTTAGACCTATAAATGAGCCTTGGAAAGTTGTACTAATGCATGTGGAAAGTTTTATGTTTTTCTTTGAGATGTCTTGTGATAGACATTCTTCCAATGGTTCATGTTATGTATATGGCTAAGGTTAGGACTCACTCTGAGGGCTTGAGTGCGCAGGGGAGTTTCCTAAACCTATGCATCAGGACATGGAAGTGTTATTTTGTGTCTTTGGATTGTGATGGGGTAAGGGAATAGGAACCCTATGTGAGTGGCTCACCATAGGTGTTGGAACCCTAAAGTGGTTTCCATATGATCCTATGGGTGGGTTTATAAAAAGTGATAACCTTAAAAATTAACTTGGGAAGGGGGGATTCAAAAGATAATGAAAGAAAACATAATAATGGCCACACAGACCTGATTGGAGTACCGGGACTAGGCATAACTGCCAGGATAGATCCCTATTCATAACGGGGGGACCAGGGTTACATGGTTGCCAAGAAGGATCCCAATATACAAGTTGTGTGATGACACTCACTTAGGTGGTCTCCTAGAACCTTAACCTTGGTGTTATAATATGATGATATTTTTATGTGCCTTATTCTTTTTATTTTGAGTCTTGGAATTATTGGTATTTGAGACTTAGATTGCCTTAAGGTCTTGAGAGTACCTTGGTTCAATCTCCTAGCACGGGGGGTGGAACTTTATTAGTTTCACATGGTTGGGTGGCAAATCTCTTTCAAGGTATTAGGTTCGTGTCGTGGCTTGGATTCTGAGTTGTTCAATGGTGAAGATTTTGTTCTTGTATCATGTATCTCTATCTTTTGTTATCAAGATGTAAAGATGTATTGTAATCCCTTGGGCAACTTGATGTAATTATCTTTCTCTGTGCCTTTGGGCCATGTGTAGTAACTGTAATTCTAATTATGTTGTAAATGGAAATTATAAGAAAGAAGCTATGTATATGGGTAAGGGTAGTATTTAGGAATCTCAAAAAATGGAATTGAATGTTGGTAAATCAAGCATGGATTATGTTTAAGTAATTCCTACCTTATATCTCTTGTGAATTTTAAATGAAATTGAAAGTAATGGTTCTATGCAAACCTTTGTAATGCAAGTACTTATGGATGCAAACCTCTTTAAAAGGAAACTCATTTTGATATATGGAATAGTGAAAAGATATGGTAAGGGTTGAAGGGTATCTCTAGGTGAAATAATAAGGGAAAGGAAACATGTATGTTATTGAAAGTAGTAATGAGATGTGACTTCTTAAATGCATAGTTCAATGTGAGTAATGTGTGATTATTCAAACAAGGTTTTAATCTCAATTCTTAACTAGGCTTATACAAGGTTATAGATGATGATTTGTGGAAGTTAAACTTATGGAAAAAGAAAGATTCATTAAATGGTTTGTGTTGGTTATCAATATATGGTTAATTACTTTACGCTCTTTCTATTATTATCTTGAAATGAATATAGAAAGGCTTAATTGAGTTTTAATGGTGCAATTGAGTTGAGCATAGATAATGTTAAGGAGTAAATAATAAATGTACTTAGCGGACGAGATAAGTAATGTGTGCTTGTTTCACTTCTAAAAGTAAATTATGTGTTAGTTTGGTAAAGAAAATTAATTCAACTAGTTCATTAATATAACTGGTTTTGATGTGAAATGGAATCAATGTAAATTGAAGTTGAAATGGAAATAGAATTTGTTAGATTAAGTAATAAAATGAAATACTTAATAATGGTAAATGAATTAATTAAGGGAACCTTAAGGAATGTACTTGTGAATAGTAATGATGGTATGCTAGTATGTTAAAAAAAAAATTGTTAGTTGTAATTTTAGGTCATAGACTTGATTCCTTATGGGTTCCCTGGCGGGGACATTACACATCCAGAGCCGGAGAAACTACAAGCAATCAGAGATTGGGCGCCATTAAAAAATGTGTATGAAGTAAGATAGTTTCTAGGTTTGGCTAATTACTACAGGAAATTTATTGAGGGGTATTCCAAGATGGCTACCCCCTTGATAGATCTCTTGAAGGACAAAAAATGGAAGTGGTCAAACAAGTGTCAGGCAACATTTGAGGGACTCAAGGAGAGACTCACGTTGTCACTTGTGCTGGCATTGCCTGATTTCACCCGGCCATTTGGAGTCCAAAGTGATGCTTCAGATTATGCAATCGGAGGGGTGTTGATCCAAGATGGACATCTAGTTGCATATGGGTCAGGGAAGTTGCGGGACAAGGAGAAGAATTATCCTGCCCATGAGAAAGAAATGACAGAGATCATACATTGTCTTAGGACTTGGAGACACTATCTCTTGGGGAAACAATTCATTATGAAAACAGACAATGTCTCCTCAACATATTTTAAGACTCAAGCAAAATTAATGCCAAAGCAAGCCATGTGGTAGGAATTCTTGGCAGAATTTGACTTTGAGATCGTCTACAACCCAGGGAAGAAAAATGTGGTAGCATATGCTCTGAGCAGGAAGGGTCAGTTAGCTGCAATGGAAGAGGATTGCGAGACTCAGCATGGGGAGATTCAAGTAACATTATCCAACGAAGTTTTGGAGTCCATCAAGGAATGTTATCAGATGGATCCTCACACAACGAAATTGTACAAGCAAGCACAAGAGGGTAGGACTCAGAAGTTTAGTATCAAGGATGGGTTATTAGTCTTTACCCAAGATTGAGTCTACCTTCCAAAATGGAAGAATGTGAGGAGGGAAGTTCTCCATGAATGTAATGATTGTGTTTGGGCAGGTTACCTAGGACATAAGAGAACCCTCGCATTGCTTGAATGAGGCTTCTATTGGCAGAATATGAGAAAGGATGTGGATGAGTATTGTTGTCACTAGGGATTGCACCCGAGTATGGCTAAGCGTAAAACCTAGCAATCCCGTGAAACATGGGACTATTCTCAGGTTGTGGGTAACCTATTCGAGAATAGACCTCTGGATTAAGGGCTGACTTCCCTTTGAATCACCTTAAACTGAACTGAACTTTGAAGGAAAAGGGATAGAGAGTGCATGAAACTGAAACTAAAACTAAGGTGATTCACCGAACTTTGATAGATCCACAAACTGAAAACAAACTCACAATATGATTTAGAACATAACCTGAGCATCACAACTCCTTCCTACTCTGATTTTTTCCCTTAGAAATAACCAGGTGCTAGTTGTAGATGAGAAGGGAAAATAATTTCCACAAACCCAAATACATTGAAACACACACAGATTGAGACTTTAAGAAATAACAGTACTTGTGAACATGAAAATGAATAACATATCAAGTAAAGGACCAATTTTTATCATAATACATGACATGAAATTCACCAAAATAACTCACAAAGTAGTAGGAAAAAGAAGGACAATTGTCATAAACTGAATTGAAACGAGCCAAAGAACAACTTGCTTCTCCAAAGCTACAAACTTTCACCTCCAAGAAAGAAGGAAAGAAGAACTAGCCTCCATACAAAAAGTGAGAGGAATAAAAAGAAGACCCTAGGAATCTGCATTCATGACCACCACCTCCTAAAGATGGAAAATAATTGCAAATAGGCCCATGAATGCCTCCTTGACTCGAATGCCCAATTCCCAAGATTTTAGGGGGGCGAAAAAAATGGGGTCCCTAAAAAAGCTAGTCAAAAGAATGACCCTACCCACTAAGTCATGCCTTATAAATGATATCTGACAAGGGTTTATAAAAACACCACTTGTCGATATCTTACAATAGATTTTTTTTGCAATGACTTTAACATGTGAAAATTGACCCCTATGTGGATTTCAAAAGATATATTTGTGAATAGTCCTTCAACCCAATTGAATTAATTCAAATGGGGAGAACGTATTCAAAATATTTACATGTTTAAATCAAATCCACCCTAAAAATAAACATGATTTAAGCCTTTATTTCTCAAGTCAATAAATGGCTCTCAACCCTATCAAGGGGAAAGCACATTTAATAACCAAAAATAAAACCATGCTTAAATACATTGGCATCAACAAAAACAATTAATATATTCAACCCTTGAAAAAGGATAAACATACTAACAACCCTATATTCAAATAAAACCCATGCCCTTAAAAAGACTAGCAAAGGGATAATTAATATATTCTCAACCCCCAAAAAAGGGGAGAATACATAAATTGATCATTACAAAACCCTTTCACAAAGGAAACGCTACCGGCACTGTGACATCTTCAATCCGCACTTGGCAAGTTGCCCCTTTCACTGGCACTCACTGGGTTTGGAATTGGAAATAGTAGTCCCTTTCTTCACGACATTGGCATTTTGAGGTAGGCTCAATTGGCATTGTGCATTTGATCTGGCTTTCATTCTGGGTATTCAAGGCATCTCTGTTATTTTTATTTACTTTCACTGGCATCAAGAAGTTGAAAATCTCTGCATTATGTGGGCACAGCTATGACTTCACCTCTGTATTCTGATTGTGCTTGGCTCCTTCGAGGGTTTCATGTATTGAGTCTATTAGCATTTTGATTCATGTATTTATGATGTCTACTGTCAAGGCTTTCCTCTATTTCTATGATAAAACAAGCTAGGGCATCAATGTCTATTATGTTTTCAAGTTTCCTCTAAAAGGTCGAGGGCACAACATCTCTGTTATATCATTTGTTTGATTATTGTTATGATATTGCACGCCTGTGAATACATATTCCGTCTCATGAGTATGGTACTTCACAGCATGGACTCACTGTTGTTGATTGCAATTATTTCATTTTTTGTTGAGCTAGGGCACGACACTGGCATCCATGGCTCTGTGACTGCAAGTTGCTTGATGTAGCCTTATTAACAGTGACCATGTTGTAGTATTACTCTTTGCTGCATTAAGATTTCCATTGCTGCGACTATTGTACGATGATTGGCCCGCAAGCTCCTTACCAGATCTTTTGCACAATATTTAGACTCGAGAGTTCCTGATTGTTGCATATTTTGGATATTTTATTCACTGTTATGGAGAATGCTCATTAAGGCATAGCCCGTGAGCCTGGCATGGGATAGCTTGCATCATATATTTATCATTTATTTATTTATTAGATCCCTTCTCCCCTGTATTTGAAACTCCCTGTCTTTGTTGGTGCAACGTTCTCTGCATTGGGTGCTCATGTGCCTTGAGCACTTAAGCCCGTGAATTCTATCATGATTGGCGACTATGTAGCCGTGCTTGAAACCGGGTGCTTGGACTGTCAATTTATGAGTTTGTTATCTACAGACCCATGGCTATGGCATTATTACATGCCCTCTATTTATCATTGACTTCTGTATGGCTATAAGCTTTATTCATTTGTTAACACATAGTCGTTCATGGAGCCAGTGCAGATTTATCTCAATGTTCATTGCTTAATTGATACCGTTCCATGTTGATTGCTGATTGTATAGTACTTGTTGCAACTATTCATTATGTCATGTCGAGATCCATTTGATGTTATACACTTCACAGTGCTTATTAGGATGCCACTGTTTACTTACTATTCCATGTGATGACATGCTAATTCTTGGTGCTTACACATTGTAGCCCTTTCTGAATTTGGTCCATTACATAGATTTTAACATGTTCATCACAAGCATCAAAATAATGAATGTAGCATATTATGTTGTGATGTATCCCTCCTTAGTGTATAGATTGTACCTTCATCAGAGAAGCTGATGATGTACGCCCCTTGAAGCTGCCAGTGCTCTGTTTTGTACTTTGATTGAATGCCCCATGATAATGCTTCATCTACTAAATGTCTCCCCACATGAGTCAGTACCTTGCCTTGAGACTTGTTAGAGCTCCCAGAAACTTTATGGGAATAGAGCTTCTGAGAACCCTCACAGGTGCAGTGTAGGGTACTAGGAGACTCAATACTGATCATGGGTGTTTCTGCCTGTATTTGCACATGGAACAAACACATTAGTGAAAAACAATGATATTTCTTTTATTTCCAGAGCCTCCTTATGCACCTACCTTGAGCATAGCCCGTGACAGAGGTTTATAGCTGAGTGCACATATGCATGCTGTAGATAGGTACTGTGATATCAGACATTGTTTAGATCCGAAGGATCTAACCCCTTTCTTTTCTCTCTCTTTGCAAGTTCAGGATCACAGGAGCACATCGGGAACACGGTGGAGATAGACTCGTTACCAGGCAATGTCTATTACCCCTGCATCTATGCTCCTTATAATGTATATTTGCACTCATTTATGCAATTCTAGCAATGGCTATGCTCACGGCATGTGTGAGCTCAAATAGGTGTTCTTTTCAGTTCCTTCCTTCTGTACAACATATTCAGAATATTGGCACATGTAATCTTAGATGCGACTTTTTATCTCTTTTCCCTTTCATGTACTTCGCAATGAAAATGAACACAAATATTAAGCAAGACCACTTAATAACACAAACTAGGGTACATGTAGCTCATCTAGTAACTAGACCTCCAAGGTGTGTAAAAATATGACAAGTATGTCAGGAGTTGTCTCATTTGTCAGCAGGACAAGGCGGAAACAAGGCCTCCAAGAGGATTGTTGCAACCTCTACTCGTGCTAGTAAGACCATGGGCAAGTGTAAGTATGGACTTTATCACAGGGTTGCCAGATGTGGATGGGTATACTGGTATCATGGTTGCGGTTGACAAGTTCTCTTAGTATGTCATATTTGTTCTGTGCAAGGCACCATGCAAGGCAGAGGACGTTGTTGACTACTTTTTCAGGTTTGTGGTGAAGTACTGGGGTGTTCCTTTGAGTATCATAAGTGAATGGGATGCATGCTTTAATTTCTGGAAAGAGTTGTTCAAACTGATTGGGACAAGGTTGCTCATGTCTGTGAGTCATCATCTAGAGACAGATGGACAGATCGAAAGGATCAATGGGATTTTGGAGGATTATTTAAGGCACTTTGTTTGGTCAGACCAATCCAATTGGCCAAGGCTATTGGACTCAACTCAGTTTAGCTACCACATGCAGAGGAGTGCATCAAGTCAGTTCTCACCTTTTGAGTTGGCAATAGAGTAACAACCACTGACTCCTCATACAGTTATGAGTGGATACATGGGAGAATGTCCAGATGCCAGGAGAAGGTTGCAGGAGTGGCATGACCAGGTTGATCTTGCGAGGCATAACTTGGTTAAGGTTGTAGAAAGAATGAAGCACTACGTCGAATTAGGGAGGAGTAATGTGGAATTCAAAGTTGGTGACAAGGTCTTTTTGAAGATGGACCCAGTTCAATTCAAACTGCCCAAGGGGATGAGTGCAACACCTGGTCATTGTTTTGATGGGCCATTCTCAGTAATTGAAAAGATTGAGGAAGTTGCATACAAGCTGAAGTTACCAACCCACATGGTCCTTGAGTTCACAACGTGTTCCATGTCAGTTAGCTCCGTCTGTATCATGAAGATAGGGAGGACAACAATAGGAATGTCCCAACTCGTGGACTTGCATTTGTCAAGGACAGACCAGGTTTGGAGGTGCAGGAGGTGATATATGTTAGAGAGCGGGCATTTGGTAACAGGAAGTGGAGAGAATTCTTAGTTCATTAGTAGGGCCAGACTCGGGATGAGGCATCTTGGGAGTGAGATGAGAACATGTGGAATTATGAAAATAAAGTTATGGAGTTCCTAGAGTGATACTCCAACCTTCTTCTTTAGACATCTAGTAAGATGTTGGGTACCTCCGTAGCATTGTATGGTCTGTGTTGCCGAAGTCGAGGACATTACCTATTTTAGAGTGGGGGAGAATGTAAGGGGTTGCTGATCCTTAAGGGGAGAAGTTGCACCTGGATTCGGTATCCAAACAACAAGGGCTGAAATTGTGAATTTTGGGAGGTGGTCAACATGTGGTTACTTTCTACCGTAGAGTCAGACTCATATTAATAACTATTATAGCTGAATAAGAGTAGGTTAACCGTTCAAGATGAACATTCTACATGTGTGTGCTTTTATTCGCACAACGAAGTGTCATGGTAGAGAAATCCAAGGAGGCGCCAAACAACATTCAACAAGTAGTGTGTTCAAAGCAGTGTGGAGAGAAGCAACAAAGTAGTAATAGTTATCATAGTGACATGGAGTCCTTGATCAGGGAGGGGGCCTGGGTCTTGTTCCGAGTAAGTCAGCTTAGCTCACCAGAGAGCTGGGTTTTGCCGGCGAGTTCCAATGACACAGGGTGTTGGGGGTTTTGAAAATTCGTGCGGAGCTATAGCCAAAGAGGTAAGGTGCATGGGGTGTGTGCCAGTGTTCCAAGAGTGGATGTAGACCTAAGATTAAGAAGTTGTACAAAGTACTTGAAAAGTACTCGGGTAGTGATCAACAATATAGTTGAGATTGATGTAGCCCAGGCCAAGGACCTTTTGTTCAAATCAACAAAACTACCTAATAGCCCCAATATCCGTGTTCATTGTGATTAAGTAATATTCTGCACTATTCTGCACTACAAAGAAATTGCGCAGTCCGGGCTCGTCTGAGCGCCGGTGCCGCGCGGGGAAAATCTAGCCCGGTGACAATCATAAACGCGTGAGTTATCCCAGAAAAAGCAGCACAGCACACCGTGCTTACAAATGTGTAGAAGAAAAATTTAACGCGTATATTAAAAAATTGCTTTTGAAACGAGACTGGCCGACAAGGACGGTCTCTATGCATACCTTTTCTCCTTTCTGACGTGTGATTGATCTGATGGCTCACCAAACACCACTCACCGACCTTTCTCTCTGCTAACCAGGAAAGATCACACTGCTTGATGTGGGACTGGGCATAGGTAATGATGACAGAGAGTCAGGGAACTTCCTCGCAGACAAACTTTACTCTCTCGTGTACATGGAGCAAAGCAACAAAACTTCCCTCTCCTTTCTCTTTCCTGTTTTTTCCGATGGAGCAGAGCAAGTACGTTATGGACTTTCCAGGAAGCATCTCGGAAGATAACAAGGACTTTCAAAGAACAGCCTTGCAGACGTGATTAAATAGGTATTGCAGTCTCTAACTCCCATTCTACACACATTTTAGGTTTCATATATTGGGGCGTGCACTTATCCTAAGCATTTCATTCTTTCAGATAGGTCATATTTCATTCGGAGGAGGAATAATGTCTTCGCCAACAGCCTCTGATACACCTGCTCAAATCATCGAACGCATTCTCAACACAGACACCAGCACGCCAGACTATCTCCAACAATTAGTCACTAATATTGACACTCTTCTCGATCAGTATACCAACAAGGTACAAACCCTTTCTCTTCCCACGACTTATGTATTGCTATTTAAAAATTCGATTTAGTGAGGTTTTGATTGCAGGGGAAACAAACAGCCACTGATGACAAGTTGCCTTTACTGCGAGCGGGACTGCCCTCTCCATCCCACGTTGCCGCGTTTTCAGAAGAAGCGTCAAAAAATGTCAAGTTAATTTCTGATCAGGTCTATTCTCTCCTCTGTTTTCAAGATCTAAAATATATGAGAGTAATTTTGTTGGGCACAAAATAGTTATCAGAAATTTGTTAAGCGTAAACAGTTTTTCCTGTAGGGATTCCACCTTGTTTGTTTTTAAAATTAACGTTTTGTTTGCTTCCAGATATTAAAGTCCAGTGGCGATAAACATAGTACAGCAGTATCAGTGTTGAATGCCATTGGAAATGTCCATTGGGTCGGAGTGGGGTTTTTACTGGTGGCTGCAGTTATTGAAAGGCTGGACAAAATAAAAGAGAACAAGAAGCAGTGCTTAGGACTTCTGAAATCCATGAACGATTTGGCTAAATTGATACTGCAGCTTCAGCGTCTTCCGCGTCTGAAACAAGAGATGCAGGACAAAATGAAAGAGTCTATAAAACTAATAGTGGATGGGGTATACTTATGTTGTGTACTGAAGAAAAGGAAAGTTCCAGGAAGGTACGTATTTAAATTACATTAAATACTAGCTGTTAATATTAGCTCTTAGAATACTTGCTTTTAGACCTTAAAACTTTACTGAAGTAAATTATTATAATTTATTAATTAAATTTTACTGAAGGAAATTATTATATTAGATTAAGATTTGACTGTCAAAATCTGACGACTTCAATTCATAAACGAAGTTAGTTATAATAGTTTAATATTTGATATTCATACTATGGTTACATCTAAATTTTTAAGTATAGAATAATACGGGAGAATATTAGCTCCTAGCATACTTCATTTTAGAATTTAAAAACTTTACTAAAGTAAATTATTATAAGGACGTGTGTAGGGACATCCATCAAGAAAACTATGTACTGTTGGAGAAATTTATTAACATAAAGCATAGTAGATCAAATCTAGATTAAGATTTTAGTGTCCAAATCTGATGACTTTAATTCATAAACAAAGTTAGTTATAAAAGTTTAATATTTGATAGTTATAATTGTTTAATATTTGATATTGATACTATGGTTATAGAATAATACTTTTAACTAAAAATTTGTTATAGATTAAATTTTGTTGAGTGTAAAGGTGTGACATTTTAAGAATAAGTATAAGGATTTTCAATTTCTTTTTATTGATATGTTGTGATATTAGTGTAAGTTAAGCTTAAATTAGAAGGTAGTGCTAAAGTGACAAGTTTAATTGACATTAAGATGAGGAAGCAGAAGAAAAGTTTAAAAAAAATGTTATAAGTAGATCTGTTTGATAGAAATGGAGTAGTGAGATGAAAGCCAATGTCAATCTTTTAAGGATGCTCGAAGAGGTTAAGATAGAGAGTTTGATTTGTAGCGTGAGAGGGACAATGGACATGAGGAAATCAATGACCTATTTGTAAGAATTCGCCACTAGCAACAAACCAATATCTAGAGGCCAATGAATAGCACAAAAAAGAGATAAATAATATGATAAGAACAAGTTGTATTCTCACCAAGAATGTAATACAATATAATCAATTGGATGGGTACAATGAAGATGTGCATGCTTGTATAGGCAAGACAATAAGAGACCATGACAAGGAGATAACTTATCACCCACTCAAGGTGGAAGCACATGTCCACCAAAGGTTAATGATCCTCCATTGTGCAATGAAATAGGTGCAACATTTGGAATATGATAAGTGATAAGTGCACTAAAGGTGGAGACAACACAAAGTGGAATGTGATAACAACTATCACCACTTAAAGTAGAATTTATCCTACACCATGTGCAATATAAAGGTGCAAGCTCCTAAGTGTCTTAAATGCAACTACTATGCAATGCATTACCCTAGGTAAGCTTAAGTAAAGTATGATTAGTGAATAATTAATTACACCAACACTATATTTCATGAGAGGAGAGGTTAAAGTGGACAAGAAGGTGATCTTACGAATGTCATAGTGTGCATAAGGTTAGGAGAGAGCAAGGGATGGTTGTCTTGTACTAAATCAATTTGTTTTACCAAATGGAGTAAGTAGAAAAGTTCAATTTGGCTCTTAAGAGAAAAGCATTTCTAATTTAGAAACCTTGAGACCATTTTTTAGGACTTCTATAGTTTATAAATTTGTGAAGAAGTCTTGATGGTGAAGAAGGGTACACAAAGCTTATCCTACCAGTTGACTATGTCGGCCAATTTCTCTTTTGTACAAATTGATGCCATTTTTTGTTTAAACTATATTTTTCAAGATTCATCCTTGTGAATAAATTTATCAAGCCATTTAGAGATGAGGCAATTACCAAATCTTTAGAATTGATGACTCCTAATATATATTTCATCTCATATTAAAGACAATTAATCAACAAAGTGACACTATCCTTAACAATATCCCATCTAGACTAAAGAAATTTGGCTCCTTAGTTTGGTGAGTTCATCATATCATATGTTTTAAATGATATATGGTGGAAGGGAAATATAGATGAGAGACTAGAGAAATTCTTTCCATCATAACTATTCTAGCAAAAGAGAGTAACTTCTTAGCATGTGATACATGGGTTTTTATTTGAACTGATTAATTAACCCTATCCATATGTAATTAAGATAAATATAGAAGCTATAGATAATTTTGAGGAATCAATTTATTATTTCATGCTTAATGTACATCGGCGCAATAGAAATCCATTGAGGGAGAAGATGATTTTATCATAAAGTATAATTTTTTTTGTTAAGCATACAATGTTTAGATCCTACTTGGTAGTATAATACATCTCTATTAGTAATCATTTGCACTACACCAGAGTAATTATAGGTTGTATTCAACAAAATTAGAATTGAGAATAAGAGATTAAATGGTTAGGGAGATGGTTATAGCCAACCCTAGGTATTTGGTTTATAGCATAAGGTAGTCAAAGCCATTACCAATAAGAATATGAGGAAGGGAGAAAGGACTGACCTTGGCAAGTTGTTCATTTGCAGAGGGAAGGGAGGTTATGAGTGAGCAATTCACAAGAAGGAAATAATTAGCTTTGATAAATACTACTTACATATGAGAGAGCGGGTGACTTTTAAATCCAAGATAATGGAGCATTTTTTAGGATAAAGAGTTAGCAAATATGGTTAGGCCTTGTCAAAATCTAGTTTAATGAGGATGACATCTTGAAAACAATATTGAGACCATTAAGATAGGGTTAATAAGACCTTTATTCATGAGAGGTCCAAGGATAACTTTTAAAATTAACTTTGAGTACATTTGATAGAAATTCTCTTTGATGTGTGGCAACATAAATATAAAGAATTTTGTAAGGTGCAAATTAGATTCTAAGGAATGAATTTGTAAACAAGTTGAATTTTATTTCTCAATAATTAATAAAGTTAATGAATTAAAGTTTAATTATAGATAAATTACTACAATTAATTTTAGTATAATACAAAATTGAGGATTTTTTGTACAGTCTAGATAAAAGCATTACTTGATTGTCTAAAATAGTTCAAAAATTTTAGACATGATGACAATAAAATATTGTAAAATTATTATAATTCACATTTTTGTCCAGCAAAAAAGAACACAAATATTTTTGTTTGTAATTTTTGATACATCTTTAGACATTTCTCTTTGAATATGTGTGTGTGTGCACGAACATGTGTGTGTGCATGCACATAATGTATACATGTGTGTATATATGTATATACATGTATACATATATCTATATGTATATCTGCATGTGTGTGTGCACACATGTGTGTGAACTAAAAAAGTCTCTCTCTCTCTCTCTCTCTCTCACTCTCTCTCTCTCTCTCTCTCTATATATATATATTTGTTTATATGTGTGTGTGTGCGTGTGCGTGCGTGCGTGCGTGCGCATGTGTCTGCAAGAACTAAAAAGATAGTTCAATATATCCTACTTTTTTTGTTGAAAAATATTTTTATTGTATTTTTTTCCTCCCTAAAAAAATTAATTATTATTTCTTAATTATATTTCCCCTTATTTTTTGATTTTGTCATGTTCAATAAATGTACTTCTTCAAATTATCTTATAAATATGTGTGTAAATTATTTTTTATAAGATTTTAACTCAATGCTTATTGGTAAATTAAACCTCCAATGGTATATGATGGAAATTTCTACACATTTAATTATTGCATGGAAATTTCTACACATTTAATTATTGCATGGAATACAAGATTTTTTTCTTTGACTTATTCTTTTATTGTCATAATGTATAACAATGGGGAAATTGTCTCATGATGTCAAATATATAGATCTATATCCTTCAAAAACTAATCTTGTGATATTCCTTGTAGTTTTACATCACACATATTCTATATATACACACACTACTTGAATCATACTTTGTGTAGATATATGTACTTTCCTCCTTATTTTTCTTTATTTCTTCTTCCATTGTTTCAATCACAAAAATGTATATCTCCTTTCATGATCATGAAAGCTTTGTTTATCTTAAATTTGTGGGAAAAAATGAAAATAACATGATTCAAATCTTTTAGATCAATGCAATATTGATAATTTCTCCTGGGATTTCTTATATCCTTGGAAGACTTAGAGTTGATATTAAATTTGAACAATAAAGACTTGAAAAGAAGCTTCCTAGTGAAATTAATGCGTAAAAGAACTTGGGGCTACTAATAGAATTGGTAGAAATATGTACATTCAAACATATTTGATATCTATTTAGCTTCATTATCAAAATTGTTGATTTTTCTTGTTAAATACCTTATTGCCACACAACGCTTCATTGAGGAACAACTCTTAATATAATACCCCTTCATCTTTCAATTCAAAAAATGCATTTTCACTTTTTGTATAAGCATATATCTTTTTTTTTTTGAAATGTGACTATATTCCACACTTACATATTCCTACCAAACTCGGCTTTTTCTAATATATGACTTTTTGTCAGTAGTGTAAGTCTTTGACTAAGAATATAAATAAATAGAGCCCTTGTTTCTACCAAAAACTCAATTTCAATATTATTTGCTTCTAACATAGACTTTGCTATTTATAGAAGAGACAATTTTTGACGGATTAGAAATGTTATTTTATTATGATATATATGTTAAATTATTGGTTTTCAATTTTCAATGCAATATGTAATTATTTACTTTTAAACAAACTCACCTCTATTATTGTTCTTCAATATTTACCCAAATAGACACTCATCCATGAAAAAGGAACTTTTATTTTTTCAAGAAATGAAACCAGTTTTGTTCAACTAACCATAGGATTATGTTTGAATAAGCTAACTTTATATGATTGATAAGCTTTCTTATTTGTGATATTTATCCTTATCTTATTTTCTTAATACTGCAACGGCCTGTTTGTTTGCTGGAATTAGATTGGAATTGGGATTGTCAAATTCCGAAATTGACATTTTCGATGTTTGTGTTCAAAACATGAAACTGGAATAGGGATTTGTTAATTCCCATTTACCCCCAAAACTGGCATTTGAATCTTCCATCTAAATAGGTGGAATTGGAAAATCAACTCCAATTCCACTTAAATGGGAATTGGGGTTATAGAAAAATTTATAATATTTTGAAATCCATATGCAAACAACATTTTCCATCATCTCATCATCAATTCCAGGTGAACCAAACTATACCAGCTAGATTCCAAAAACCATTTTCCAGATTTAAAATGTCCAGAATTGTCAAACACTGAAATTTGACAATTCCAACATTAGTTTTCTTATTTGACAAATCTCACTTCAAAACTAAAAGAATCATAATATTTATAACATAATAAATTATAATTTATTACACATGCTAACCACTTTGGCAATTATTTTGTATAAAATAAATCAATTTTAAAAAATTAGTCTCATCTAAACCAAATACTGTAACATTAAAAAATTTAAAAATACTCTCTAACATTGAAACAAATAAACTGTCTTAGCCATATTTTATATCACCTTATTTTATGTACATGGAATGTGTTTTCCTCAACTTATTTGCTGTGTATAACCAATGAATATTTGTCAACGACTTTTACTGTCTTGTCCTCTTTAACTTCACTTGAATTAATTAAGCATTATTTTCTTGCGTAGAAAAAAATACGACTATTATATGTTGAGTCTAAAGATTTTTCTTTTTGGGTATAAAACTAAAAGAATATGGGGAGCTGGAACGGACGGAGAAGAACTTGCAAATCTTCGCAGTCAAGTGGATGAAATGGGTAGGATGCTTCTTTCGCAAACAAGCCTCTCTACATTAGATGCTGTGCAGAGCAATGTAGTATGCAGCCAACCACCGGTTCCATTCCTTAATTCTGCAGGTAAATTATCAGCATTTATTTTAGTTATCCATAAGCTATTTGTTCATAGCAAACTTATGATTTATATATATATATTCTTAAAACCGACATACTGTTCTTATCTGTAGCTGTGGGCATTGATCACAAGATTACTGAAGTGATCAAACTCCTTGAGTGGGATGATGACAAGTCAGCCGTGGCCGTGATTGTACACGGCATTGGTGGAGCCGGAAAAACCACTTTGGCAAATCAAGTGTTCGCATCTTTAAATTTGCAGGGCTGGAAATATTCTAAAGTTACCCTGGTAAAAAATTTAGAATCAAATCCTAACATAGAAAAAATACAAACTAAGATTTTAAGCGACTTGACTGGGATAAAACATGATGAGGTCGGAGACTTTCAGGAGGGACAACAAAAGCTGAGATTGATTATGGAGAAAGAAGTTGTTTTCATATACATCGACAACATCTTGAAGATAGAACATCTGAAAAATCTTCTACCCAAACTGATCGACAGTCCAAAAAAAGTGAGGATTCTTGTAACAGCAAGAAAAACGAATGTCTCCGGAGTGTTTGAAAGCTGCAGATTTAAACCCTGCAAATTATACGCCATTGAATCCCTGTCTGATGAGGCATCCCTTGAAGTGTTGTGCAGGAAAATTGACAGCGAAAGAGATATTGACTCCATGGTGGAAGAAAGGCCTCTGGCCAGGGAGATAGCGAAGAAGTGCAGCTGCTGTCCTCTGTTTCTGGAAGTGGTGGGAGCGTATCTCCATAAAAGAAATAATAAAATCGAAGCTTATGAAAAAGTATGTGCTTGGCTGAGGGATGGAAAGGATTTCAGCTGTGACAAGGAAGACTCTTTTGAGGATTCTCGAATTCTATTTGCTTATGATGAGCTTACACAAAGTGCTCAGGAAGCGTTCCTTGATATCTGCTCATTCTTCAATCATTGGGAGTGGAATGAAGTTGCCTGCATTGTGGGAGAGGAAGAACTGGATTGTCTACAGGAGGGTGCTCTGGTCAAAAGAATAAAGGCCGAATCTTGGCATGATGAGTCTTATCATCTGAACATTCACGATCTTATATTACGAGCAGGTCGTAATAAATCAAAGGGCAATCGGTATAGAAATAAAGAGGATATTTCTATGGCCTTGGAGAGTGAAGGGGTATGAAA
Organism: Chamaecyparis obtusa; assembly: GCA_027943335.1. Classification (NCBI taxonomy): domain Eukaryota; kingdom Viridiplantae; phylum Streptophyta; class Pinopsida; order Cupressales; family Cupressaceae; genus Chamaecyparis; species Chamaecyparis obtusa. The sequence continues at coordinate 1,832,317 of BSBK01001834.1, read as the reverse complement.
ACTTATTTTAAGTATTAAATAGTTAAAGATTGAATGTTTGTAATTTTTTTAATCTTTTTTGGGTTGCATGTATCCAGGATCTCCACCAAACAAGAGGAATTTGGCTGAAATACATCAATAAGCCATTCCATCTATCTGCAGAAGTGTTAGAATCTATGAGCAGGTCTCTCCGAGTGTTGGCTATGGGAAAAGGCACAAGTGTGAGCGGGCAATGCAGTAAACGATTTGATGAGCTGAGGGTTCTACAAGCGTGTCAGGTGCCCAATCTTGGGATTGATATATCGAAGCTTCAAAACTTACGCTTCCTGGATCATACTTTGAAGGAGAACGAGATTTGGCGTCTGCCCAAGGTAAGTTGAAGTCAATACGCAGCTTTTATTTTCCTTTTTTCAAATATGACCAAAGCCTTCCCCCTCTGCCCTCCCAATCACGATGCCCTTTTTCAAATGTTGTTAATAAGCCCTTTTTGGATGCAGCAGTTTTCTGGATTGCAAGTACTCAAACTTAGGAAGATTTGGAGAACTGATACACATGCAGAGATAGAGTTTGGGCATCTTACTAAATTAAAGCATTTGGAGCTGGAAATATTTCATATTACAGAAGTCTCAAGTTTTGTGAAAGTTTATGGTCTAGAGAAGCTAAAACTCTCCAAGATTGAAGGTCTGAAGGAGGTGCCAGGGTCAATTGGGAAGCTCCGATCACTACAGAAGTTATATATATTCAGGTGTGATGACCTAATGCGGTTAGAAGAAGGATTTGGAGAACTGAGCTCTCTTGTTCTGTTGGAGTTGACATATTCCAGAAGTTTGCAAGAGCTCTCATGTGACTTCAATAAGCTATTGTCATTAAAGTCACTCAAACTATTGTCTTGCGGTAATCTCCTTCAGCTTCCAGAAGGGATTGAAAACCTATCATCCTTAAAATTTGTTGATGTTAGGGACTGTAGCATGTTGACTAGTCTCTCGAACAGAGTTTGTGAGTTGTCTTTCTCGGAAAATAGATTATCATTGAGAGGCTGTAAGAGCTTAAAAGCGCTACCCGTCGGCTTCGGTCAATTCAGTTGCCTGGAAAAATTAGAGTTGGAAAATTGTGAAAGTTTGCAAGAATTGTGTGATGACTTTCATTCCTTAGTAGGGCTAAAAATATTAAACATGTCTGGATGCAAGAGCTTGTCAAGTCTACCTGAAGGTTTCGGTCAGCTTGGCTGCTTGGAACAATTGGTATTATCAGGATGTGATAAGTTGCAGGAATTGTGCAGTGATTTTGGATGCCTTGGAGCTCTAAAAGATTTGGATCTGTCCAAATGCAGAAGCCTGTCCAAACTGCCTGATGGTTTCGGCCAGCTTAGATGTTTGGAAAGGTTGGTATTATCAGAGTGTGATAAGTTGCAGGAATTGTGCAGCGACTTTGGATGCCTTGGAGCTCTAAAAAAATTGGATCTGTCCAAATGCAGAAGCCTGTCCAAACTGCCTGATGGTTTGGGCCAGCTTGGATGTTTGGAAAGGTTGGTATTATCAGGGTGTGATAAGTTGCAGGAATTGTGCAGCGACTTTAGATGCCTTGCAGCTCTAAAAGATTTGGATCTGTCCAAATGCAGAAGCCTGTCCAAACTGCCTGATGGTTTCGGCCAGCTTGGATGTTTGGAAAGGTTGGGATTATCAGAGTGTGATAAGTTGCAGGAATTGTGCAGCGACTTTAGATGCCTTGGAGCTCTAAAAGATTTGGATCTGTCCAATTGCGAGAGCCTGTCCAAACTGCCTGATGGTTTGGGCCAGCTTGGATGTTTGGAAAGGTTGGTATTATCAGGGTGTGATAAGTTGCAGGAATTGTGCAGCGACTTTAGATGCCTTGGAGCTCTAAAAGATTTGGATCTGTCCAAATGCAGAAGCCTGTCCAAACTGCCTGATGGTTTGGGCCAGCTTGGATGTTTGGAAAGGTTGGTATTATCAGAGTGTGATAAGTTGCAGGAATTGTGCAGCGACTTTGGATGCCTTGGAGCTCTAAAAGATTTGGATCTGTCCAAATGCAGAAGCCTGTCCAAACTGCCTGATGGTTTCGGCCAGCTTGGATGTTTGGAAAGGTTGGGATTATCAGAGTGTGATAAGTTGCAGGAATTGTGCAGCGACTTTAGATGCCTTGGAGCTCTAAAAGATTTGGATCTGTCCAATTGCGAGAGCCTGTCCAAACTGCCTGATGGTTTGGGCCAGCTTGGATGTTTGGAAAGGTTGGTATTATCAGGGTGTGATAAATTGCAGGAATTGTGCAGCGACTTTAGATGCCTTGGAGCTCTAAAAGATTTGGATCTGTCCAAATGCAGAAGCCTGTCCAAACTGCCTGATGGTTTCGGCCAGCTTGGATGTTTGGAAAGGTTGGTATTATCAGAGTGTGATAAGTTGCAGGAATTGTGCAGCGACTTTGGATGCCTTGGAGCTCTAAAAAAATTGGATCTGTCCAAATGCAGAAGCCTGTCCAAACTGCCTGATGGTTTGGGCCAGCTTGGATATTTGGAAAGGTTGGTATTATCAGGGTGTGATAAGTTGCAGGAATTGTGCAGCGACTTTAGATGCCTTGCAGCTCTAAAAGATTTGGATCTGTCCAAATGCAGAAGCCTGTCCAAACTGCCTGATGGTTTCGGCCAGCTTGGATGTTTGGAAAGGTTGGTATTATCAGGGTGTGATAAGTTGCAGGAATTGTGCAGTGACTTTAGATGCCTTGGAGCTCTAAAAGATTTGGATCTGTCCAAATGCAGGAGCATGTCCAAACTGCCTGATGGTTTGGGCCAGCTTGGATGTTTGGAAAGGTTGGTATTATCAGGGTGCTCTAAACTGGAGGACCTTTCTAGCGATTTTCACTGGCTGACATCGCTTATAAAATTAGACCTGTCAAATTGTGAGAGCCTAGGTGAAAAATGGATGGACAATGTGGGGACTATTCAGAGCTTGTGGTGGCTAAATATTTCACGGAGTGAAAAGATGATCTGGCGGTGGAAAGAAATGCAAAGTGAAAAAGAAGATTGGAAATTCATGGTGCTAACAGGCTCTTCTTGGGAGGTAGGAGTGCTGTTTTAACTCCGATAGATAGTTAATTGAATGTATTTCATTTTCAGCGAATGAAAGATTTGAATCATAGTATTTCTTGTTTTGCGATGCAGGAAACAGAGGAGGGACGGAAAGCTCAGTTATTGAAGGCAGTAACATCAAAGATATTTGACCAAGGCATATTGATTGACATTCATGGACGCCCCTTCTGTTCCCTTCCACCGGACTGCCCTTTCATCTTCATTATTGAACTTCGTCGGTACAACCGCTGTCCAATAGATGGTAACTTATTTGAAAAGGGTATGCGACAACTAGAATTGAACTCGAGAGCGTGCTCAATCATATATGCCGGTAGTTATTTCAGTGCATTACCATATGAGGTGACAAATAGAATTGTGGCTTATACACCTCCAACCTCTGAGACAGACTTATTCTTTGAGAAGGTGTCCGCTATATTCCCCGAAATCTATAGAAGAGAAACCTCCGTTTTCAGAAGCAGAGTTGGTTCAGAAGCAAAAGAAATTAAATCTCCGTCTGTATGGGAACATTGGGAAGACGTCTCCTATATATTAAATGAAGCAGCTTTTCTTTTAAGAGCCCCGAGTGAAAGCAATGTTGGCATCCTGAGAGCACTGCTGCAAACAGATTTCCTCCTCAAGAAAGATCGGCAGGTACTTTTTAGTTTTTTGGTTTCTTAGTTTCGAACTTATATTACTAGTCAGAAGGCATTTGTCCCTAAAGTTTAAAATAAAAAATTGTAGGTGAAGCTTATTGATTTACAAGGAAGAGTGATATTACTTCTCCGTCCAAGATGGACCATGTACAAGAGGCACTATTCAGCGTTCCACGATTTCTATATGAAGATGCAAGACAGCCATCACAACCTCGTAGAAGTGGTTTGGGTTCCTGATTGTTCACAATGGTGCGAGCACGAGTTCGAGAGAGTCGCTTCAGATGCTCCATGGCCAGTGGTCCCCTATCCATGGTTGATTGAAGCGTCATTGTCGCAATTTTTTTCTTTAATAGAAGTCCCAGACAATTTAAATGAACAATTTAAGGAAAGGGAATCTCCAACTGTGGTGGTGTTGGATGGCAAAGGAAGAATCTCCAACAAGAATGCATGGGAGATGATAGAAAGGTGGGGAGAGGAGGCATTTCCATATTCGCAGGGTCGTGAAGAGGAACTGAGAAAAACAGAATGGGAGAAGATGTGCAACTACAAACAATTTCTTTTTCAAAATCTGCCTTTCGCTCAAACCGAGGTAAAGTTAAAGTAGTTCGGGATGATTTTGTTTCTGTTCTTTTACTTCAATTTGTTTTTATGTTGCAGGATTTTATATGAAATTTAGAATCTTTAAATTATTTTTATTGCAATATGAGTTTTAGGTTGAATCTTTTAGATTAAAAAGTAAGGATTAAAGGGTATTATTTTTAGAAATCGAATGGAACAATCTCATCGAAATCTCAAACCAACAAGACATGATTCATATAAAGCCATTCAATTATCAATGATTGATTGGCATAATTTAAAATCCTTCCATCTATATATGCGAGAGAATTTATCTTATAGGTGTTTTTTCTGGGTTTCTTGATAACAGGTGAAAGAGGGGTCGCCAAGTGCAGAAATGATGTTGCTTTTCCTGGGTGGACCACGTGAAATGTTGCAGTTGAGTGCTGAATTGGAGAATGCTCTCACCAAGTTGAAAAGTCATTTTCAAATATGTTATCTACGGCGAAAATATCCTTATGTAAACAATAATGACTTGATTATAAACGAGATAAGCAACATTCCCTGCATCTCGGGGATGGAAAGTTACAGATTTTGGGAGCGCATGAAGCATTTGTACAACGACTTAACAAGAATGGGGTGTGACGAAAAAGTAGTAAAAATTAGAAGTATGGTATGTGGTATTATTAGTGCAGAAGTTGGGAGTGTGAAAGACAAGGAAATAGCAATTATAGTGGTGGATGAGAAGGGGGAGTTGGTGAGTGGGAGAGGAAAGGAGGCTATAGGGGCAATCTTGCAGTGTGTTGAAATGGGAGAAATTAGACAAGTTTTGGCTGGTCAGAGGAAAGACGGGATAATCCATTCTAAACATTCTCCCGATCATCTTATGCTTCAAATATCTATGCTTTATGCAAATCCACGCTGCACTGTATGCTCCGAAAAGTGTGACTTTTACTATTATCAATGCAGTGTATGTGAAAATCATGTAATGTGTAATGAATGTATTTTATAATAGCGAAAGTTTAGGAGCTATAGGTACAGTTTTGTAGCAACATCAGTGGGGATGCCCGACCTTTACAATACATCACAAGGCTGAGTTTTTATTTTATTACAGTGAAATATGGTTGTTTTCAACTATTATGGTTAAATATTTATTTGTATGAAAGTGAAGATAATTTTACATAAATTTATGGTAATTTGAGAATAAATTTTTCAAGTTTTTATTGATTTCAAATCTCTTTTTTAATTTTACATGAGCTATATTAAAATATTGATATGGTACATTTAATATATAAATTAATGTTTTTATATAAATATAAAGAAATAAAATTTGTTAAGAGTTTAAATTTGGTTGATATTAATTATTTAATTTTATAAACATGTGGAGTAAATTATTTTTTATTATTATTTAATTTTAGATTAAGGACTTAAAAAAGAAAAAAAATTGGATCTAGATTAAATAATAAGTCAAGCTAATAAATGTAAATGATAATTGAGAAGCTAGAAAGTTTGTAATGGTGAAATTTAGCTTACAATTTTCTTCTTTTTCACTTTAGATTTATTTTAGTTGGTTTATTCTTCAGATAATGATAAATGTAGGATTGACATGACTTTCAACTTAATTTTGGTACATAATCCAATCCTTACTTATACATCTTTATATGTATTCACAACAATTAATTTTATCCTACAAATTTTGCCTATTTCTAGACTTGTGTCAAATCCACATATGCTAAAGCAATCTAGGTCATCTACATTATAAAATTGACTTGCAATATTTTAAAACCTAAATTCAAACCAAACCTAAATTCCAACCATGTGGCCTTTATTATACATCCACATAGTTGTTGTGTCTTAAATTAATTCAATGAACACTTTTTGAAACTCAGTTAGTTGTATAAAAAAAGTTAACTAAATCCATTGTCTTATAAGTAACCTAAAAGAAAAAATAGAGTTTATTTTTTATTTTTTTTGCATTTGGCATAAGGCTATGTGCAAGATCATGAGCAGCCAAAAAGTGGTGATGTGAAAAATAATCTCTTTTCACTCGTCCAAAAGTGCATGAAAACCCTTGTTGACTTTTTAGTAGGCATGGGTGTTAGTACACCTGGGCAAACTGACACCAAAGCACAATCCTAATCGGGTACCCAAAATTATCAGGTGCCCAAAAATATCAGGTACCCGAAACCTGTGGCATAAATCCAAACCCGCGGGCCATGTTTCTCATTTCTCTCATTGTTTCTAGGTTTGTAAAATGGCTCTATATATCCGATACTCAATTTTTTCGGGTATTTGATTTCCCCAACAACAAATTCGACTCCGCAGTATATACAGTAAGTAAATTCTTTGTATATTTTGATTATTTTATTTCATTTTGATGCTAAAACAAGTTTTTTTGGTTGAAATAGGGTTTTTTTTTGTAATAATATATGAAATCAAATTGAAATTTATATATTTTTTTAATTTAATCATGCATGGCTAATAACAATGAAGAAAACAACTCTCCCGCACCAAATAACGATCCCGAAAACAATCCCTCGTCTCAAAACCCTCCATCTTTAGAAGATTTGATATAAGATAATTTGAACACAATACAAGGTTTCCAAAACACATATCAGAATATACCTACATTAGGTCCCATGCTTGCCACCCTAAATACTATTGTTGAAAACATTGACACACTCACACGGCAACATAATGCTGCTCTTCATTGGCGTGATGATATGCACGCCCAATTTGATGACGGGCTTGACCATGATGGGATTGTGGCCCTTAATATAACTAAGGAAGATATAGCCTACCTTTTTGTGAATCCTAAAACCAGATTACAAGTTGACCCCCAAAAGCCCAAATTATCAATAAAATGGTGCACAAATGAAGTAATGCGCACACACTTTTGGGATCGTTGGTGGATGGTTTTTGATAAACCACCCCATAGAAATTTGGAGCTCCCTTTATATTTCATAAAAGAATTGTATGCTGAGTTTGTGCTTGGTCACAATGTTAATTATTTTAGCATGAGGCCCAACATGGGCGTAGGCGGAGGAGCTCCTCAGACTAGGCCATTTGCCCAGCGCAAAAAGGCCACTACCTTCGTCCCCCCCACTGATGTCACACCCCCTCCTCCAGTGCAGCATCCCGATATCATTGCAGAGGTTGCCTCACAGACTATTAGGGCCATTCATTTGCTAAGTGGTCAGTTGATCATGTAGACTAGGTCAATGTTGCCTCCTAGTGTGGATGTGATGAAGGGTGCTCCCCTTAATACCACAAACACATAACAGAAATAGAGAAACAACAACAATATGCAAGAACAGAAAATTGGCTTCTTATTATCTCCACAAATGTGGAATTACAAACTTTCAGAATTACAATATGCAAAGCCACATGGGCATTCCCTTACAATATTCTGTAGGACAAAGCCTCGAATCAATACCCAGATCTACTACCCAGAACTATTCTGAACTCCTAAGACAATAACACAACCTTCCTTATATAGGCAATTATCCACCGCCTGGGAAGGTTCCAGAATTTTAGCCAATAAGGCTGACCAAACTTAGAATTATTTTATTTTACATTTTATTACATCATAGTCGGCTCAAGATAACCTTTGAAACCCGAACAGAAATTTTGAAGAAAATTATTTTTCGCCATTTCAGGTGGCCCAACTTCCGAAGACCATAAGTCATCACCAGTTGACCCGATCGGCTATTATAACCCCATTTCGGAAACGCCACGAAGCGCTCTACAACGCTTGAATCAAGCAAGCTTCATTCAGCCCAAAATTTGACCTCATCCGGGGCCTCTAAAGCCTTCAAAACTGAGTTCGAAGTTTCTGTACCCTGCTGCCAATACCGAAAATCTTCAATATCTTCCAATATACACTTGATCTGGCAATGAAACTTTACTGGCAGACTTATATAACCAAAATGAACCTCCAAGAAAGAAATCAGATCATTCTGAGCACATGCAAAAATTACCAAAAATAGTAACTTTCCATAAATAGCAGCTCTGCACTAAAATAGCCCTTATTGAATATAAAAATAGAAATATTTTTGGGTGATGCAAGATTGCTCTTACACCCAGGATGCTCCTGCATCAGGATGATGCTGGCGCATCGACATCTCGTCAGAGTTCAAATGTATGCGAGCCCCATATTTGCATTATATGCAAGAATATGTGCCTCAGACCGCTTACTGATGTTGATACATATCAATATGTTATTGATGAGGAGGATATAGGAGATGCAGTTGCAGAGGCTACAACACCTCATGGAGCATCTACATCTTATGAGAGTGCTCGGGAGGGGTACACAAAGCCATGGACTCCTGTTGATATGGTAAGAGTAAACATTATAAATAAATTTGTCACATGACTTATTTAATTTAAAAATAATTTACTTATTTAGATTAGTTTTAATGATTGCATGCACTTATGTATATACATTTTTTCCATTTATGTTCAGTCGATGATAGAGGAGTTGAGACAAGTGGATGACTCCACACTTTCGACCATTTCATTTGGCCTTGATGCCTATACGGTATATTATAAATTATGTACCCATTAATTTTTTTTATATCATTTGGTGTACATGCTTAAATCTCTATCAATTAGAGCAATACAATTCACACATTTACTAATATATTGTCATCTTATTGTACTCTTATAGGCTACAACTGATGTCAGTGGGGGCCACGAGGGGGTTCCTTCATCAGGTGTTGACAATGGAAAGGTAATTAACTATTTAAGATTAATTATGCATGCATATGAATGCCACTTGTGTGTAGTAATAAATATTTTACTTGCACTTTATTGTATAGGGTGTGGCTCTTTATGATGTCTTGACATGGGTTTGGGAGCCTAGGCTGACAAGAATCTCGATTTAGAGAGATAGCCTGATTGTACGTAGACTTTTACATATTGTTATTTATATTTTGTAACTAGGGTTGTTATGATGAAATGCATTTATATATAATTGACAATCTTTTTACTCTTATAGGTTACTCCTAGTGTGAAGGAGGGCCCACGAGAATCTTTCATATCTTTGTTGACCTAGTCCACTATTCTAGAGAAGGGATCAATAGATGTAAGTTTTAATTTTAGTTCAATCAATTTGTAATTTTATTATGCTATCATCCTATTTTGTAGATATATTACTCTATGTTGCACCACTCTACTAATCTTATTATTGCAAATATATATTTATATGTCAGAGTTGGTATTATTGGCATGGTCCCTTCACTACCAAAGACTTATGCTAGGACACTTGATCGTGGTAGGGGACTGAGAGGCCAGGTACATATATTTGTATTCAGTTATAATTTTAATTAAATTAGTGTTTGAATTGTGAATTATACATATATATATATATATATATATATATATATATATATATATATATATATATATATATATATATATATATATATATATGTATGTATGTATGTATGTATGTATGTATGTATGTGCACACACACACACACACAGATATATATATATATATATATATATATATATCTATGTGTGTGTGTGTGCACATACATACATACATACATACATACATACATACATACATACATACATACATACATATATATATATATATATATATATATATATATATATATATATATATATATATATATATATGTACAAATTAAATCATATAAACTAAGCAATCTAACTTAGGTTTGAACTCATTTTTGATGCAGGATCAATCAGAGCCAAACACTTCTTCAAAGAGGCTACATTTTGATAATCCCCCTACGACATAGGATGTAGTTTTAGTTTTGTGGTCATTTAGAGATGCCACTTGACACATTTTGAGATGGCATATATGCCACATTGTACACCTTGGAACATTGAGTTTGTAGACATTTTGAAATGGCATGTGCCATATTTGTATATGGAGATACTTTTGATACATTTGATACTTTCTATATATATAGAACATGCTCATTTTTATGTTATATTTGCCTCATCTTTTGTATACATATTTATTATTCATGTTTATGGAATTGAATGATGAAGTTATATCTTGACTATGAATATCATTATGATTTAAATTATATCTTGTTGAAGTTACATTTGTTTTTCTTTACTCTAGAATACCTTGTTCATGGAGCTCATTATGTTTGAGGTTTAACTTCTATAGATTTCCTATGTTCTTATGTTTCATACCATTATACCTCCCACCCAAAGGGACAGTTAGTCTCTTCAGATTTAAAAACCACCTCTGTAAATGTTAACTTCCTCAATTAGAACACAACTGGACTCGCGTATCAAAACCACAATTTTGCATTTAAGGTGTGCTCCAGTGATAGCCCACATCTTCCAACTACCCAAAAAATCAATCTTTTTAAGTCTTTGGACAACCCAACTCCATTACCATACACAACACATGCTCTGTGTCCTGAAAGCCACGCATCCACATCTTATAACATCCCAAACTTCTCGACTAGCTATATATCTTTTCCATATACATCTTGACCCCAACATGCAAAACCATGAACCATATTTCTTGATTACCATTAAACTTCACCTAACATAACATTTTATATCTCCATCTACTACATTACAAACACAAGTGTTGATGTTATACTCTATATACCCACTCTACTACGTCACAGATCCCATGACCCTTAACCCAACTTTTAATCCCACTTGAGCCACTTAGTACTACATTGTTTCAATACTATGTATATACTCACTATATATATAACTCATCATATTGGGGTTTACTAAATCCACAGAGAAATGTAGCACTTGTCTTGTTAGGTCACTTGGGTCGAGTCTGGTCACGAGTGTTCCAGTGACTCTCTAGGCGAAACGAGGTTGACACTGGCATTTACCTGGCCAACCAGAGCCGATGGAGCAGACGGATCGATGCCAAGATGGACGGTTTGAATGATACACTACTGAGTTACTTTCAACTAACCCTCATTGCAAGTTTTGGCATCAATTGAGATCGCCTTGCCAAATGCAAACGAAGTCAAATCGCCCAAAATTGAGAGAGGTTATTATAGACCTTAGAAACATGATCCCGTAGCCGCTAATGGTTTTTCGATGTGTGTGTGAATTTTGTACCTGATATGTGGACACAACACTTCAGTAAAACATTAGAGGTTAGCTTAAAATCAAAATCGTGCAAGTAATTAAAAACTAATCTAACCAGGTGATTTACTGCCTTCTAGTAGATGCGAGTATGTATTCTTAGATTAGACTGAGATCAGTGACCTTGACAACACCTAAACAAAGGATTTGAATGCAAAAGATGGATATGGAATGTATGTGAAGTAATCTATTTTTTTTAGTTTTCTATGCAATAATAATGAAAAAATGATATGAATTTAGAATCTAAGATGAAAAACTGATATGCAATACAATTAATCTAACAATGATATGCTAAAATATGAATGATCTCACAAAGTTGTTGATTCGCAAAGAAGCTTTGATTCTCCAGATACCAATTTCTCAGCATGAGTTTGCAAAATTATGAGATGATTTGAGATGAGCTGAGCCTTGATTTATAGAAATTCAGGGCTTTGGAGGTGCATGAAAGAAAGCCATAAATCACTCAAATAAACTCAACTTGATTTTTGAGTTATTTGAAAATAAAGAATAATCAACTCACAAAAACATGCAAAAGCAGAGTTCAACTCAAAATAGAGTTTAGCTTTAATTGATAATTGATAGTTGTCTGCTTTTGTAATTGTGCATGTTTTATTTATGAATTATTTTAATAATAGAGTGATTTATTTCCAACTTAACTGATTTTGAAAAATAAAACAATTGATTTAAGGGTTAATCAATTGTTTTTCAAACTTTTATTCAAAATTACAATATTAAAAATTGACAAAATGATTTAATTAATTAAATAAAATATTTAATCAATTATTTGTAAGATTTTGGATTTATTGTCAAAATTAAATATCATAATTAGGAATAATGGAATTAAATTCAATTAAATAATTAAGTGGCCAAATTAAATCTAATTAATTAAATATTGAGAATATTCAATTAATCAAACTTTAGGATAAATAGAATTTATCGCCAAATAACTATTAAATTAAAGATAATTATGATGATTAGGAATATTACTAGAAATATTCCCCGATGCAGAATTTGAGATAATCAATTAAGATTCGATGATGTGCCAATGTGCCTTTGGTTAGGACTTTGATGTCGATTTCGTTTGATATGTCGATGTAAGAGGTTAATAAACTTATAGCCCATTTTTGGGGTATTACATTTTGCCCCTCTTTGAATTACTATGCGAAGCGCAGTGGTTCAAAGACAATCTGTGTATGATAAAGATATGAAACTGATATGAAAAGATATGATGATATTAGGTCCTGAATGACCAAAGATAATGTTCACTATAGCAATGATGAACCAATGAAACAAAAGCGTCAAAACGCCTGATTCTGAACCTTATGATTGCGAAGAAGTGAGTGACCGATTCTAGACTTGATTGTCCTTAGAAGAATCATGTAAGTATCACATCTGAACCCTTCAGTTACCGAAGAACCAAGGAAATAACACTAATGAACCGATGGTTACAAAAAGCTGATACAATTTACAAGATTAGGAGAATATCAAATTGATATGGATCTCGATGAATCTGATATGCCCCGAGTGATGATTGATTCGCCCCAAGCGATGAGGTATTTTTGATAAATCAGTAACTAGACGTGGTTGTTGTCTTGATTACTAAGGAAAGATATGATTTCAGTTTTAGATTTATAGACTTTGAATGATGTGCAATACCATACCCCCTTCGAGATTAAAATTGAAATCTGACAAGAAAGGTCAGCGTTGAATAGTTTAGAAGCATGTTAATTGATTTGAAAAGTGGTTACACACATTCGAGAATGCATTCTGCATCGTTGGAGGGTCCAAAAGACCAAGTTTGACAAGGTTAAACCATGAGTTGACCATAGTTAACCAAGTTGAAATTTTGATAGTTTGATGTAAGATAATCAGTTAAGTTGAATGCTAGATTTTTGTGATGATAGAAGGTCGGTTATGCAAGCAGTAAACTGTCCTAGGTCCAAAAAATTTTAAATCACGATTTTGACATAGTAAATGATCTCAAATTTCAATTTTGATCTCGAAAAAGGATTCTACTTATTGTTTCGTTGGAGGAACCTTCATGTGGGATTTAGCTCTTTGTTAGATTTGAAGTTGTGATTGAAGAATCATTTAAGCATTGAAGTTCGTTTAACCATTGTGAGATCATGCAACATGCAAAATGCAAAGAACTATGCAATATGAAATGCAACTTAAGACCTAGGACCTAGTCACTGATCATGTGTCAATTTGTTATTATCATTGAACTTTTAGGTAACCAGATAAATCAATACAATACCCACTAGCTATGAAACCATAGACATATGAATATCAATTTGTATGCGCAAGAATCAATACAACACCCACTGGTTAGGAAACCATGGATATATGAATATTGATTTTGTTTTCGGAATGTCAGATTAGATATAAACACCAAGGCACAAACTCCAAGATGAATTGAATATCATGTCCATTTTGATATAGAAATTTGTATAAGCATCAAAACATAAACGTCATGATGACTTGAATACGCCTTGCGATACAAACACATCAAACAGTCAAGAGATCATTCTAAATCCAATGTGAATTACCCATAGTGACCCTTTATCGTTCACAGCCTTAGGTAAGATCGCGTTTCACAGTAGGAGAAAGAACTCACTCAAAAAGACAATAGTTAGATCAAACTTTCTTGAATTTTCTAGGTATCAATGGTCGAGGTACGCATGGCCATCCAATTCAAGATAGAGGCTTTTACAATCGGACACCATTTCAATCCAAAATTTCCAAAGTTGTTAGATTTTCACATACAAGCAGAAAACAAAGAAAAGATTATGCCCCCAGTCATCACTCTCTAAATCTTGTAAAGGACATCATCTAAGAGTTCAAAGGGACACAATATGCAAAAATCTCAATGTGAATCATTAAGCATACAAGGAGATAAAAGCATGTAAAAAGCATAGATTGTTTTCAATTTGATGTTTGATTGCGTTGTTGTAGATGCAAAATCCTTTCTGGAGACGAGACTGATTGACTGACTCAAATGAAGCTTCAAAGGTTCTGACTGGATATGACACATCTCAGATACATGGGAGACCATAGGATATGACATTGATTTCCCCCAAGTGTTAAGCATTGATAGGATACAGACGCTTGAGCCGATTGGTGTACAAACCGACTTATTGAAAATTGAAAATGTTGAAACAAACTGGGAGATATGTACAAACTAAAGCAAGACTGAAAGTTGGGAAAGACCAAGATTGCACTGATAGATGGAGTGTTTTAGAATAAGTGGCACCTGTTTGTTGGGTTTTCACCATCTTGGCAGAGATTCTATTTTTGCTACCAAGGCGCCTGTTTCCAGGTTTCCACCAAGGCACTTTTTCTTTCTCTCATTTTTTTGTATTTTTCATTTTTTCAATTTTTTTTACTTTTTTTGTGAATCATCAAGGTGCCTATTGCTAGGTTTTCACCAAGATGTTCATTTTTTCAGGACTTTTTCCAATTTTTAAAATTTTTTCAAGACATTTTACCATAGACTGAATGCTTTAGGCATAGAATTTCTTCAGATGGAGAATGTTGATTGGTTCTTAGAGCTATTCTCCTTCAGTCGTTGAGAGTTGATAGGCACCAGAGCCAAAAGTAGCAGTAATTTCAAAGGGACCCAGCCAGTTGGGTTCAAACTTCCCCTTGCGTTCTCGATGTGATTGATTTTTAGGATTTTCTCTCAAGACTAGATCACCAACCTGAAATTCTCTGTGTCTGACTTTCTTGTTGTAGCCTCTAGACATTCTCTTCTGATATACTCTGAGATGATCATACACTGCTTGTCTGCACTCATCTAGTAGTTCAAGTTCTTGCAACCTAGACACTCTGTAGTCATCATCAGTTACCAGACCATTGATTCTAATTCTTAGTGATGGGATTTCAGCCTCAATAGGTAGTACCACTTTAGACCCATAAACTAAAGTGAAAGGTGTAGCCCCAGTAGGTGTTCTGATACTTGTTTTGACACTGGTTCTGATACTGGTTCTGATACTAGTTCTGATACTTGTTCTGATACTTATTTTGATACTGGTTCTGACACTTGTTTTGATACTTGGTATACTTGATAGCATCTTTTTCCATTGAAAACTCCCAAGCAAGATCATATCATGCAGTCCTAATGTCTAGCAAGATGGAGA
This sequence comes from Chamaecyparis obtusa, assembly GCA_027943335.1. NCBI lineage: Eukaryota > Viridiplantae > Streptophyta > Pinopsida > Cupressales > Cupressaceae > Chamaecyparis > Chamaecyparis obtusa. The sequence continues at coordinate 1,816,799 of BSBK01001834.1, read as the reverse complement.
ACAAGAGGGATTGACAAGCTAGTGGAAGAGACGGAAGACAAGAGAATGAAGGAGAATGAAGGGAAGAAATCTTCAAGGGAAAACTCCTCAAGAATATCCAATCTAGGGAAAAATTGTCATGTAAAGCACGTTTGGACAAGCAATGAAAGGCCAGCATAGGATAAGTCACAAAAGCGTAATGCCAAAGAAGGAAAGGATGTAGTCCAAAGGAGTAGACATGTCAAGAGACTTCACAACACCATGTTTTACTCTTTTTTTATTAGATCAAGACCAAAGGGGAAAGGATAGCGAAAGGCTAGAATGAATGGAGGAAAATAGACATGAAGGCTAAGAAGGAAGGGAATAAAAGCAAGATCATCATAAGATAGCTCACAAAATAGCCAAATGTTCATGTATAGATCAACATTGTCAAGATCAAAGAGAGAAGATGGAATGGATGAAATATGTAGAAGAACTACGCATGATGCCTGATTGCCAGGTTTTCATCACGATACTTATCCAAGGTGCCACAAGGGAGTGGTTTTCACCATAGGATGAATTTATTTCTCTTTACTTTTGCTACCAAGGCACCTGTTTCCAAGTTTCCACCAAGGCACATTTTCAATTTAATTTTTTTTTTTGGAAGAAGGCAAACTCTTTAGATAATGCTCCTTGAAAGGATAAACCATGATATGCCAAGGATTCAAATGATATGCTCAAAGATGCTGATAAGGAAAGGAAGATGGAAGAGAAAAATAGAGGATAAGGTTTTATGTAAAGAGAGTGAGGTTGGAAGATAGGAGGAATAGGAAAATGAGGAAAAAGAATAGAAGGTAGAAGGATAATGAATGGAAGGATTGTGAAAGGGTAGATGGAAAGGAAGGCAAGATCAAAATCAACACACACCTTGAATGGTGGTGAGAGGATGGAGAAAATGTGAATGAAGGAATACGTGAAGGAATATGGCGAATGGATAGTAGAGGTTGCGGTTTAGGCACATGGAATGGAAGAATATTTTTGGAAGAAGATGAAATGGAAGTCTTTGGAAGCTTTCATGTCAACTTCACTTGTTGCTCAACACCAGACTCTTTCAAGAGATATTTTGGAATCTGTATAGTTGTAGGCTTTTCATTTCTTTTTGATGATCTAAAGAGAATATCTTTAATGATGGATTTTGGAACCCATACTTGTCTTGTAATTTTTTTCTTAGATATCTCTTTTGACTTTATGCCTCCATGTCGATTAGAGGAGACATGGTGATCTTCTTTTTTTGATGGATTCTTGTATTGCTTCTTTTTCTTATATTGAACATTCAAGTTACTTCCAAAAGACTTGGAACTTGTGGAAGAAGGAGGATATGACTGGTTTAGATGGGTGGGTGGATAAAAAGGATTCAAGGGTATGCATCTATGTTGATCTTGAGGAAAGATGGGAGATGGAGGGATGTAAGGACCCAAGATGGATGGAAAATTAGGAGAGTTAGGAGGGGAAAGTGAAGGAACATAAGTGCCCAAGATGGAAGGAAGGTGTGAAGCCCTTAGTTTTTGTGGAGGAGGTCCAAGTATGGAAGTGGAAGATGCAAAAGGATAATCAATAAGTTCATCGACATCTATGTGACAACCAAGGACATCAACATCTTTAGAGTGAGCATTAGAATTTTCAATAGAATCGTGGACATCTAGAATATGAGCACCTTCTTTGATAGGATTATTCAAAGCTTGCAAAGACTTAGGAAGAGTAGAAAGTGGAAATGAACATGGAGTGGTAGAATAAGAAGATGGAAGACTTTGATCTTGACAAGGATCTTTGGATAGCATAAGCTCATAATTTTTCTCTTGATTTTCAATAGGCTTAACATTGGAAGTAACAACACCATTTTTACCAACCTTAATGGAAGTATCATCTTTGGAAATTGGAAGTGGGGTAAGGTTATTTTTATTGTCAATAAGCTCAATAGTGTAAGTAGTAGCTTGATCTTGCTTAGGAGAAGACTTAAGACATGGTGGAACGCATGAAAAAGGGTGTGCAGGATCAAAAGAACCCTGAGGTGAATAAGAGACATCGTGAAAAGGAGTGGACGACATGGAGGGTTCTTGATCTTGATCTTTCTTTATGTTCTTTTCTTTATCATTTCTGGAGTCCTCTTGACATCTAGCCACTTCTAAGGACAAGGAAGCATGTTGGGATTATATGGAAGACTTTGGAAGAGATGGGGAAGGATTGGCCGGAGTAGGCATTATAGCATATAAAGGCTTAAGCTCTTTGGGTTTAGCATTATTGAAAGTATTTGTAACCAAGTGAAGGTTAGTTTGAGTTTCTTTAAGAGGTAGCCCTAGAGGATAACTATAGGGAACCGTATGAAAAGTATCAGGGCTTGTGTCAGATGAAGGTTCTGTGAAAGATTTGAAAGACTCAAAAGCTTTAGGAAATGTATGGGTATTGGAGGAAGTAGGGGATGGAAGGGAACCATCACAAGACAAAGGTCCAACATTAACATGATCTTGCTTGAGAGTGTAATCTTTATTTTCAGCCTAAGAGTTCTTAGAGGAGAGATTCTTATAGTATTTACCTTTGTAATCAGCATGAAAAACTTTCTCTTCCTCAAGTGAAGTAGACATGTCATCTAAGTATTGTTCACAGAAGTCATCGAAGTCTCTTTCAAAATCAAAATCATATGGATCACCATCATGATCTATCCAATGTGATGACCCATTTGTAGTAAGCAGGGACACATGACGAGGAGGACTCTTAGGAACAGATGTGTCATAGGTATCACTATATTGTCTATCATCATAGTCATCATAGTCTTCAAAGATGGGCATGCCACTCTCTGTGGAAAAGGTATCATAAGGGTTATCACATTGCTCAAATTCTGTCAGGGGGCATGGTGACATGTACAAGTCTTTATCAAATGGAAAAGGGCATAGAGCTTCCATGGAGAACTCTTTAGGTTCCTTTTCTTTCTCAAGTTTATTAAGCTTGACTTGCATAGTATGCATCTGCTTCATCATAGTGGTGATTAGAGTTTCTTCCTCATGTGTACTAATTTTGTGAGACATGTGTACTGATTCTCAATGGCTACTACTCTGTTCCTAACACAGTGATTTGTTCGACAGATTTTGGAAATAGGAAGAAAAAGCTAAGTATCTGGCAATTCTGACAATTTTCTGAAAACTTTTCAAAATCTTTCCAAACAACACTATGCACACTCGTACGACAGTGGGTATGTTATGAAACAACAATTGAAAATCTCATACGACAATTGCAAAAACTTGCACAATAGTTGCTAGCAAGATTTGACTTTTTGAATTTAACTGGCAAAAAGACTCGTACGACACAGGGGTCTTTATCATACGACAGTTGGGTCATTCTGAAATGACATTTGGGAAAACTCGTATGACTTTCTGACCTCTTGAGATGAATTTTGACTTCAAAAAGGAATTTCACTTCAAATTGTGCAAATTTAGGGTTTTCAGTTTCAAATTGTTTGCAAATTTCAATGTCCAGATTTCAAGATTGTAACAGATTTGTTCATTTTCAGTAACCAGATAGATAAACAAGCACACAAAATAGCAAGCAAGTGATTTCAAGCATGTCTGAAAACAATGAACAAGGGAAAAAGCAACCTTGCACATGAACAATCAAGTGACTTATTTGTGCTAATCCTTAGAAGTGCTAATTGTGTATGTTCCAAAAAATTTTGCATTAATGCACATATTCCTAGAAAATAAAAATTTGGCCTCACTAGGGTTTTTAGTAATGGTTTGACTCTGCAAATTTTATGATCCAAAGGGGTGAACTCCAATCTCGGTGCATTAGGGTTTTGACACAGTCCGAGAATTTAATCAATCAGGAGTTGCTAGGGAGATCTGACAACCCAACAATGAACCACACCTGTGAAGATTTCTTCCACAAGGACATTTATATAACCGCTGTCACTACCATGGTGAAAATGGCTATTACCGCTTGAGGTTTCGTCAATGTGGTTGACCCAATTAAGGGAATGTCCACTTTGGTTAACGCTCTCTAAAGGTGACTCACAAGATATCCCACATGGAGACTGGTTCCAGATTCAAGGATTTGGGTTTCTGGTACTATCCAAAAAGGAAGTAGAGCATAATCCCCTAGCCTTTTCACTTTTAACCCAAACAAAGAAGATAGATTAATCCGACATGCTAAGACTAAGATTATCTCACAAAGATCTATGACGTTAACCCCTTATGATCTATTAACCTCTCTACAGAGAGAATGCCTAGATCAAAAGTTGAAGACACACAGATCTAGTGGAATGTGAGACTCCCTCAATATCCTCCCTACCTACAAGGGTTCCTTCGTTGAGAAGAGTTTCGCTAGAAACTCACTCTCTCAAGAGCCAAAAATAGTGTTCATAGGGCCTAATTACTATGTGTAACAAAGATGCTGAAAATCAAATCTATGTTCATTTTTTATAGCCCAAATGAAATATGTGATATGAAAGCAGTAAAGGTCACACAAGCTTGACACACAAGATGTTCTTTTTAATCCAAATCGAAACGTTATCAGCTAAGAAGATTACTTGAATTCCTCACAATGCGCTTAGTAGATTTCTTACCTATTTTTAGCAATTCTCATGCTTTTCCCAATCCAAATCAGCAGAAATCAATCAAAAATAGAAAATTTTAATTGTTAATGTTAGCTGTTAGTCCAAATTTGGAAAACAAATCTGGAAAACTAGCTAAAAAAGTGAAACAATAATCAAAACCTGGTATAGAAACTTGTACGACAGTGGGTTACCTCCCAAATGATAGTCCAAAAACTCGTACGACATTGGGCACCAGACCATACGATAGTCCAGAAACTCATACGACACTGGGCACCAGACCATACAATAGTCTAGAAACTCGTACGACACTGGGCACCAGACCATACGACAGTCCAAAAACTAGTATGACAATGGGTATCAGATCATACGACAATTAGGCTTTCAAACGACAATGTGTTTCTGATGATATGAGCCTCGATCAAATCAACTGTCGTACGATAGTGGGTATCTCCTGGTATGAGTTTCTGACAAAACTTGTACGACAACTGTACGGACATAAATTAAAAATCGCAGTGTATGGACAATTTTGATAGAAAAAGTGCCAAATTTTTTTTTTCCTTTTTTGCAGGCAAAAAAGAAACAAAAAATAACATCCTACAAAGTATACCAAAACCCTTGAAACCCTTAACCTCAAAAGATAGAAAATTGATAGAAATGAAGGGAAACCCGTTTCAGGGCCCCACAGTGGGCGCCAGAAATGTGTGTGTGAATTTTGTACCTAATCTGTGGACACAACACTTCAATAAAACATTAGAGGTTAGCTTAAAATCAAAATCGTACAAGTAATTGAAAACTAATCTAACCAGGTGATTTACTGCCTTCTAGTAGATGCGAGTATGTATTCTTAGATTAGACCGAGATCAGTGACCTTGACGACACCTAAACGAAGGATTTGAATGCAAAAGATGGATATGGAATGTATGTAAAGTAATCTATTTTTTTTAGTTTTCTATGCAATAATAATGAAAAATTGATATGAATTTAGAATCTAAGATGAAAAACTAATATGCAATACAATTAATCTAATAATGATATGCTAAAATATGAATGATCTCACAAAGTTGTTGATTCACAAAGAAGCTTTGATTCTCCAGATACCAATTTGCCAACATGAGTTTGCAAAATTATGAGATGATTTGAGATGAGCTGAGCTTTGATTTATAGAAATCTAGGGCTTTGGAGGTGCATGAAAAAAAGTCATAAATCACTCAAATAAACTCAACTTGATTTTTGAGTTATCTAAAAATAAAGAATAATTAACTCACAAAAACATGCAAAAGTAGAGTTCAAATCAAAATAGAGTTTAGCTTTAATTAATAATTGATAGTTGTCTGCTTTTGTAATTGTGCATGTTTTATTTATGAATTATTTTAATAATAGAGTGATTTATTTCCAACTTAACTGATTTTGAAAAATAAAACAATTGATTTATGGGTTAATCAATTATTTTTCAAACTTTTATTCAAAATTACAATATTAAAAATTGACAAAATGATTTAATTAATTAAATAAAATATTTAATCAATTATTTGTAAGATTTTGGATTTATTGTCAAAATTAAATATCATAATTAGGAATAATGGAATTAAATTCAATTAAATAATTAAGTGGCCAAATTAAATCTAATTAATTAAATATTGAGAATATTCAATCAATCAAACTTTAGGATAAATAGAATTTATCGCCAAATAACTATTAAATTAAAGATAATTATGATGATTAGGAATATTACTAGAAATATTCCCTGATGTAGAATTTGAGATAATCAATTAAGATTCGATGATGTGCCAATGTGCCTTTGGTTAGGACTTTGATGTCGATTTCATTCGATATGTCGATGTAAGAGGTTAATGAACTTATAGCCCATTTTTGGGGTATTACAGTCAATACCTCTCACGAGGTCCAAGATACGAGCCTCAAAAGATCATTACCCAATCATGCTTAGCACACTTTGGGGTCACTTGGGTCGAGCATGGTCGTGAGCATTCCAATGACTCCGTGGGTGGAATGGGGTTGTCACTAGCATTTAACCAGACAATTGGAGCTAATGGAGCAGATGGTTCGATGCCAGGATGGTTTGAAAGATACATTGTTGAGCTACTTTCAACTGACCCTCACTGCATGTTTTGACATCGATTAAGATCACCTTGCCAAATGCAAACGAAGTCGAATCCCCCAAAACTGAGAGAGGTTATTGTAGACCTCAAAAATATGATCTCATAGCCCTTGATGGTTTGTTGATACCTCTCACGAGGTTTGAGATATGAGTCTCAGAAGATTGCTGCCCAATCGTGCTTAGTGCACCTTAGGGTCACTTGGGTCGAGCGTGGTCGCGAGCATTCCAGTGACTCCGTGGGTGGAACAAAGATGTCATTGGTGTTTACCAAGCCAACCGGAGCCGATGGAGTAGACAGTTCGATGCCAGGACGGATGGTTTCAAAGATACATTGCTGAGCTACTTTCAACTAACCCTCACTATAAGTTTTGGCATTGACTGAGATTGCCTTGCCAAATGCAAACGAAGAAGAATCACCCATAATCGAGAGAGGTTATTGTAGACCTCAGAAACATGATCTCGTAACCCCTGATGATTTGTTGATACCTCTCACGAGGTCTAAGATACGAGCCTTGAAAGATCGCTACCCAATCGTGCTTAGTGCATCTTGGGGTCACTTGGGTCGAGTGTGGTCACGAGCGTTCCAGTGACTCTGTGGGTAGAACAGGGTTGTCACTAGTATTTACTTGGCCAACCAGAGTCGATGGAGCAGATAGTTCGATCCCAGGACAAATGATTTGAAAGATACACTACTGAGCTACTTTCAACTGACCCTCACTATAAGTTTTGGCATCGACTGAGATCGCCTTGCCAAATGAAAATGAAGTCAAATCACCCAAAACTGAGAGAGGTTATTGTAGATCTCAGAATTAGGATCCCATAGACCCTAATGATTTGTTGATACTTCTCACGAGGTCTAAGATATGAGCCTTGGAATATTGCTTCCCAATCATGCTTAGTGCACCTTGGGGTCACTTGGGTCGAGTGTGGTCGCGAGCATTCTAGTGACTTCGTGAGCAAAATAGAGTTTCCACTGGCATTTACCCAGCCAACCGGAGCCAATGGAGAAAATTGTTTGATGCCAGGATGGATGGTTTGAAAGATACATTGGTGAGCTACTTTCAACTAACCCTCACTGCAAGTTTTGGCATCAACTTAGATCGCCTTGCCAAATGCAAACGAAGTTGAATCACCCAAAATTGAGAGAGGTTATTGTAGACCTAAGAATCATGATCCCATAGCCCCTGATGGTTTATTGATACCTCTCATGAGGTCTGAGATACGAGCCTCAGAAGATCACTGCCCAATCGTGCTTAGGGCACCTTGGGGTCACTTGGGTTGAGCGTGGTGGTGAGCATTCTAGTGACTCGGTGGGCGAAACAGGGTTGTCACTAGCATTTACCCAGGCAACTGGAGTTGATGGAGCAAATGGTTTGATGCTAGGATAGACGGTTTGAAAGATACACTGCAGAGCTACTTCCAATTGACCCTCACTACAAGTTTTGGCATCGACTGAGATCGCCTTACGAAATGCAAACAAAGTCGAATCACCCAAAACTGAGAGAGGTTATTGTAGACCTCAAAATCATGATCCTATAGCCTTTGATCATTTATTGATACTTCTCATTAGGTCTGAGATATGAGCCTCAGAAGATTGCTGCCCAATCATGCTTAGTGCACCTTGGGATCACTTGGGTCGAGCATGGTGGCGAGCATTCTATGACTCCGTGGGTAGAATAGGGTTGTCACTGGCATTTACCTAGCCAACCAGAGCTGATGGACCAGATGATTTGATGCCAGGATGGATGGTTGGAAAGATACACTGCTGAGCTACTTTCAACTGACCCTCACTACAAGTTTTGGCATTGATTGAGATCACCTTGCCAAATGCAAATGAAGTCAAATCACCCAAAACTGAGAGAGTTTTTGTAGACCTCAAAATCATGATCCCAGAGCCCCTAACAGTTTGTCGATACCTCTCACGAGGTCCAAGATATAAGCCTTAGAAAATTTTTGCCTAATTGTGCTTAGTGCACCTTGGGGTCACTTGGGTCGAGCGTGGTGGCGAGCATTCTAGTGACTCCATGGGTGGAACAGGGTTTTCATTGGCATTTACCCAGCCAATCAAAGCTAATGGAGCTAACAGTTCAATGCTAGGACAAATGGTTTGAAAGATACATTGTTGACGTACTTTCAATTGACCCTCACTGTAAGTTTTGATATTGACTGAGATCACCTTGCCAAATGAAAACAAAGTTTAATCGCCCAAAATTGAGAGAGGTTATTGTAGACCTCGGAATCATGATCCCGTAGCCCCTTACGGTTTGTCAATACTTCTCACAAGGTCTGAGATACAAGCTCAAGATCTGAAAGATGGTCATACTCAACTGAAGTGTCCATGTCATCATTTCTTATAGAGAGTGTCAAAGATAAAGGAGTTAGATATTGTGAAACCCATGTATCCACCCACTCACTTGACACAAATGATCCCAATCATATTAAAAACAAATGGGGCAAAAACAAGCCAACTCTCATGTCCAAATGGTCCATGTACTACTATTGGAGCTTCTGAATGAATGCATTTTTGAAGAGTCTTTCACTGTTTGACAATCCAATCTATCCCCTATAGTTCCCTCCTCAACCAACCAAAATAATCTATGCACTATAGAATCAAGACTTCCCCCCTATGACAATTGTAAAGTACACCAATCAACAATAGAACAAACATCAAGAAGTACAACACCTGAAATCCTCAATTGCCACTTAACTAGAGCTCTCTTCACACACACACGCTTGATCCATCATGCTCCCCTTTCCCATGCCTTGACCCAAAAAAAATCCAAATATGAGGTACACCTCTCTCCACATGCATTCTACACAACCAATAAAACATTCTGGCATTCTTAAATTGACCGGTGCAATTATCCGACCAAATGAGATGCCTATCCATAACAATACCATTTTCTTGCAAGAAGTCAAAATAGTTCTGTAAACAATGTTGAACAAACTCATGAGAGTGAGACCTATCATCGCTCATATAAAAATGGTACTCTTTGATTATCTTTCTCTTATCTTTTGTGATATCAGGAGAATGTCTATATGTGATGTGTACAAAAATAGAAACCTGAATGGAATTGTAATATTGAGCTTGAGTCTCATTTTGGGGCTGCAATGTATAGTTCTCCGCAAAGTCTACAATAGATATAATAGTTCCAATGGGGAAAGTCTCCTTACACATCCTGAATTGTTGATCCAACCATTGAGACCTGTGACTATGCCTTGCATACTTGTAAAAAAGATTTATCTTGAAATCTAAGATAAAATTAGCAACATTGTATTCTTTTGCAACTAACTCACATCTAGAGCCTTCACCTCCACTCTTCAATGTATATTTCACTGTTTCATACACCTTTTTTTGGACGAATGTCTTTCCAAAATTATGTTCCAAACCCTCATGAAAACATGTCCTAAACTTGGACAAGCCACCACATTCTGAGCACTTGGCATTTAAGCAATCTTTTTTATAAAATAAACAACCATCATCTCTATGACATAAAAATAGATCTAGCAAGTCTCTTGATGATTTGGGAAGACCACTTGCATCACAATCCTCTAGCATTTCATTAGTATGAAAAGTAGAACAAATGGAGTGTAATAATTCATGATGCATTGAAAACTCAACATGATATTTGCAACAATATGTATTCCGAATCTTAAGGGGTATACAATAAAATGGCTTCACGAATTCAAGAGACCTTTACATGATATTTTCAATGTTGGATGTCTCTCACAAAATTTTTTATACAACATTCTTTGACTTACCTCCACATAATGTTTAGGATGTGGAGTGCGGTCTCGATTTCCAACTCTCAACTTCAATACATCCTTCACATTTGGTGACACTCTTGAGTTAGCATCCCAAAATTGTTGAATTTCATCCTTGACAACATCTGTTAGCTTCTTATCGAAACGTGGAAGTCTCCCACCATAAGCCCATGTATCAATTTGAAGCGCATCATCAAGTCTTTCTCTTCTTGCAAGTGCTCTACCCAAAGTTTTATGGTCTATATTGAAGTCAACACAAGTTTATCTCATCAAACGAGCCTTTCTCAACTAATGACTTACTAAGGAGGTTGTAATAACCCTCCGAGCAACTCTCTTGTATTTTTCTCTGCTAGTATTCCCAATGCTATTGAGAGCATTGAAAAGATTCTTCACAACAATGACATTTCTCTCCATTTTCTTGTTCACATGAATCTTCAATTTCACAAGCACAGGTCTCATCTTTTGCATCTTTAACAATTGCACAAAAATTTGACATTGCTCAACCAATGTCTTGTTTCCAAAAAATTGATCATAAAGTATTGAAGCCAACAACCTAATGGTTCTACGTGACCTCTTTCCTTCCCAATTATTCATAATGTTCTCCTCAATTTCAATTAACCATTTAGGTGTTCTTGAAAGCCCCAAATTTGAAGATTGATTATCTTTATTGCAAGGGACTTCATTTCGCATATAATTTGGAGATGTGTAACATTCATGTGGTTCTTGTGCAACATTTTCATTCCCCAAGTCTACATTTTCAATCTCCATCTGTACATTTTCATCTTCATTCCATTCATTGTCATTCCCCAAATCTACGTTTTCATTCACGAAGTCTACATTTTCATTCTCCATCTCTACTTTTTCATCTTCACTCCATACATTGTTATCCACAAAATTAATTTCCATACTATTTTCAAATTCAACATCCTCTTCACTTGCAACTACATTTACGGGGTCACCTTGATTAATGTTTAACATACCTTCTCTCATTCTTTGGTGATTTTCCCTATCATTTTCCCTATATGCTTGAATTTCTTCATTTATCACCTTCCTCTTTCGTTTAGCCTTTCGACGACTGTTGCTTCCCATGGTGAGACCAAAAGTTGATAAAAAATAAAAAATGGGCCCCAAATCATGTTTTTTTTCCTGTAACCCGTGAAAAAAGTCTAAAATCCCATGCTTTTCTGGTCTGTGGGGATAGGGAATATTTTGGTCAAATATGACCAGTCAATAATCAGGTACCCGATATTTCCAGGTAGATGAAAAAAGGGCGGGAGCAAATGAAAAAATTGAACTTTTATATATAAAAAGAGGCATATAATATATATATATATATATATATATATATATATATATATATATATATATATATATATATATATATATATATATATATATATATATATATATATATATATATATATATAATGTATATAATGTATTCAAAAAAAACCTGCACAGTTGATTTGATGACAGATAGTTTCAGCCCAAGTCCTCTTGAAAGTATCTAGCACAGGATTTTTCTACAGACTCCTTGTAATGTCGGCAGTCTGACTATACTAAATAAGTAGATGTCAATGGACTTCCCCTCGATTGAATAACATCAATTGATTTTTTAAATCTCAAAAAGAAATTTCACACAAATGTACAACCACCATATACTCATCATAGGGTTCCAATGTGTCCATAGGGGTCATGGGCACTTCTTAGGGATCCTAACATGTGATAAGGTGTACTAGGACCCCTAGGAAGTCCCCATTACCCCTTTTGACACATTTGAATGCTCAAGTGTGTCTAAAGGGGTCATAGGACCCCTTAAAACACACTTGAGCATTCCAATGTGTCCATAGGCATCATGTGGACCTCTTAAGGGTCCTAACACATGATAAGGTGTACTAGGACCCCTAGGAAGCCCCCATGACCTCTTTTGACACATTTGAATGCTCCAGTGTGTTCGAAGGGGTTGTAAGACCCATTAAGACACACTTGAGGGTTCCAATGTGTCCATAGGGGTCATGGGAACTTCCTAGGGGTCCTAACATGTGATAAGGCATACTAGGACCCCTAGGAAGTCCCCATGACCCTTTTTGACATGTTTGAATGCTCACATGTCTTCGAAGAGGTTGTAGGACCCCTTAAGACACACTTGAGGGTTCCAATGTGTCCATAGGGGTCATGTAAACTTCTTAAGGCTCCTAACATGTGATAAGGTGTACTAGGACCCCTAAGAAGTCCCCATGACCCCTTTTGACACATTTGAATGCTCAAGTGTGTCTGAAGGGGTCGTAGGACCCCTTAAGACACACTTGAGGGTTGCGATGTGTCCATAGGGGTCATGGGGACTTTTTAGGGGTCCTAACGCATGATAGGGTGTACTAGGACCCCTAGAAAGTCCCCATGACCCCTTTTGATACATTTGAAGGCTCAAGTGTGTTTGAAGGGGTCGTAGGACCCCTTAGAACACACTTGAGGGTTCCAATGTGTCCATAGGGGTCATGCGGACTCCAAAGGGTCCTAACGCATGATAAGGTGTACTAGGACCCCTAGGAAGTCCCCATGAACCCTTTTGACACATTTCAATGCTCAAGTGTGTCCAAAGGGGTCATAAGATCCCTTAAGACACACTTGAGGGTTCCAATGTGTTCATAGGGGTCATGGGAATTTCCTAGGGGTCCTAACATGTGATAAGACATACTAGAACCCATAGGAAGTCCCCATGACCCCTTTTGACACATTTGAACTCTCACATGTGTTCGAAGGGGTCGTAGGACCCCTTAAGACACATGTGAGGGTTCCAATGTGTCCATAGGGGTCATGCAGACTTCCTAAGGGTCCTAACACATGATAAGGCATACTAGGACCCCTAGGAAGTCCCCATGACCCCTTTTGACACATTTTAATGCTCAAGTGTGTCCAAAGGGGTCGTAGGACCCCTTAAGAGACACTTGAGGGTTCCAATGTGTCCATAGGGATCATGGGGACTTTGTGGGGATCCTAACGCATGATAAAACATACTAGGACACCTAGGAAGTCCCCATGACCCCTTTTGACACATTTGAATGCTCAAGTGTGTCTGAAGGGGTCATAGGACCCCTTAGGACACACTTGAGGGTTTGAATGTGTCCATAGGGGTCATGTGACTTCCTAAGGGTCCTAACGTGTGATAAGGCATACTAGGACCCCTAGGAAGTCCCCATGACCCCTTTTAACACATTTGAACACTCAAGTGTGTTTGAAGGGGTTGTAGGACCCCTTAAGACACACTTGAGCATGCCAATGTGTCCATAAGGGTCATGGGGACGTCCTAGGGGTCTTATCATGTCATAAGGTGTACTAGGACCCCTAGGAAGTCCCCATGACCCCTTTTGACACATTTGAATGCTCAAGTGTGTTTGAAGGGGTTGTAGAATCCCTTAGGACACACTTGAGAGTTCCAATGTGTCCATAGGGGTCATGGGGACATCATAGGGGTTCTAATGTGTGATAAGGTGTACTAAGACCCCTAGGAAGTCCTCATGACCCCTTTCAACACATTTGAATACTCAAGTGTTTCCGAAGGGGTCCTACGACCCCTTCAGACACACTTGAGGGTTACAATGTGTCCATAGGGGTCATGCAGACTTCCTAAGGGTCCTAGCATGTGATAAGGTGTATTAGGACCCCTAGGAAGTCCCCATGCCCCTTTTGACACATTTGAATACTCAAGTATGTCTGAAGGGGTTGTAGGACCCCTTAGGACACACTTGAGGGTTCCAATGTCTCCATAGGAGTCATTGGGACTTTGTAGGGGTCCTAACACATGATAAGGCATACTAGGACCCCTAGGAAGTCCCCATGATCCCTTTTGAAACATTTGAATGCTCAAGTGTGTCTGAAGGGGTCGTAGGACCCCTTAAGACACACTTGAGGGTTCCAATGTGTCCATAGGGGTCATGGGGACTTCGTAGGGGTCCTAACATGTGATAAGGCATACTAAAATCCCTAGGAAGTCCCCATGACCCCTTTTGACACATTTGAATGCTCAAGTGTGTTCGAAAGGGTTGTAGGACCCCTTAGGACACACTTGAGGGTTCCAATGTGTCCATAGGGGTCATGAGGACTCTCTGTGTGTGTGTGTGTGTGTGTGTGTCTCCCTCTCTCTCTCTCCACCTCTAGTGAACTATTCTTCAAAGCCTCCATTTCTGCGTAGTTGGGGTTTATGGTGGCTGTAAAAGGCATAACTATGCCCCTGTAGGGACTCATGGTCTTGGTTAGAATCATATTATTTTCATGCATTCCTTGACATTTAATACACAAATTTAGCTGGCCACTTTTAAAGACCTAAAAGAAATGAAAAATAAAATTTAGGCCAAAAATACACACCACATTTTTGTATGCAGTACTGTCATCTTCAACAATCTAGTCAGCTTCCTCTGCTAAGGCACATAGAACTTCATTAATGTCTACTCTAGGAGGAAGATTATAATTTCCATATTTTTGCAAGCCTTGAAATATTTTCATCATTATCTCTCTCCACCTCCACTCTCTCAATTTAGTCCTCTACCTCTCCATTGCACTCAGCTTAGCCTTCCTTACCTACTCTTTAACAGAGATTCTCCACAATTTGTATACAAAGGCATCCTATAGAAAAAAATGAAAAGTTTCCTAGAGAATATCCACAATTTGTATACAAAAGTATCATACAGGAAAAATGACAAAAAAATTAATAGCTAAAAGGTAAAATTTATCATTAATGTCAACAGTACCAAGCTTATACCTATTGTCAAATCCTGGCCTATGACGTGCAAAATGAGAAAAGCAAGTGAAATAAAAGGGAAGTATGGATCAAATAGTAAAGGTGCATCAAATTAGATCAATATCATAATATATGCAGAAAATATTGTTACAAACAAAAATATTTGCATATTAATGGGAAAGAGTGGGAAGAGCTTCTTGGACCCATGATAGAAGTTACAGATAAGGAGGAAGAGCTTGGAAGGGGAAGGTGGCAAAGGAAAGAAGTAAGATATGCATGTGATCCTATGTCACATGATGATGATGAGTACTCACTATTTTCTAGTAGCTCAAGTGGTGACAGAAGCTCTTCAATGCACATGTACACTGACACAAAAAAATTTAGATAGAGAAGTAACAAGTACTATGGAATTATCCATAGAGAAATGTGAAATGAAGCCTCAAATTGGTTCATTAGCAGGAAAAGAATGTGGTCATGCACTTCATTCTAGCACCAAAAATATTTCTATTAGAAATGCCTATTTGTCAATGGCCTTGCATTTATGAGACTTGGGAAACTAGGTTACTCATGTTGGGCATTATCCCTCAAATGTAAGTTCATTTCCACCTTTGGAAAGGTAGTCTCACTCCTCATTTTACAACAAAGGGCAATGATCTACAGTCCAAGGTTTTAATTCAGCTGACAAGTGGAGAGCTTCTCAATGTACTGATCTCTTTCATAGAGAAGTTCTTGATTCATCTCAAGGTTCTCGTTTAGGTGACCAACACCTTGGAGGTCCACAAATAGACCCATTAATTTCCCAAATTGGTAAAAGAGTAGATGAAATTTTGGAAAGAGTATCACAATTGAAGAGAAATGGAAATTCCAATGAGCATAAAGTTATTGCAGATCTAATGGGTGTATCTCCTCCACTGACAAATATAACTACTTCCAGAGACTTGAGTTTAAATGGAGACTGTCTGTTCCCAAACATGCCCCAGTTGAGCAGATGAACCAGATGTTGCTTGAGTAAAGAAGATAGTGGTTTATTAAAGAATCTACATTATCCCACTTGCTATCAGTTACTACTTTTTGAGCGGCTTGCCAGCTACTTCTGTGTGGGATATTTGTAATATATAATGTCCTCATGCAAGTACATGCTATTTTTTGTAAACATTTTCTATTGTAAAGGGTTAGTGAGGAATATCAAAGAAAAGGTTCTTGCATGTATTATTTAGACACATATCAATTAGGAAACCATTTTTCTCCCATTACATGGCAAAAATGCCTAGATTCACTTTGTCAGTATCAATAGGCAACAAGATGAGGGAAGAAATATCTGTGAAGAGGAAGTACAAATGTTACTATCCAAAACCATTTGGAGAGTAATATTCTTCTCCTGATTGTAATAAGAAAATCAAAATGCAGAAGACAACAAATAGCTGGGGCATTTATTTCCTATGACCTATGTCAATTTCAATCAATTCCTATTGATGATATTCTCAATGTGTAAAATAAACTGATGTGTTATTTTAAAATGGTGTTGACTGAAATTTATGAGCATATGTCAAATATCCATTTTTTTCCAGAATTGAAATAGAACCAGTGGTAATATCATCAAATTTGTGAATTTCACATCCAATCATTGGATGTTAATCAAAAGTACAACATAGTAATATTTTTGAACTGATAAAGAATCTTAGTCTTACTTCAAACCTACTCTCGTGTATGCAAGTTCTTCGAGGTATCTACTGAACAATGTGTGGATATGTAATGTCCCTATCGAGGACCTTACTCACTTTCCTTAAAACTCCTAATTAGAATTTGGATTTCTAATGCCTTCTATGATATTATTTAAGTTTGCCTTGCTCCTTATTGATTAATATTATAATGAATTGGTTATCCTTCCCCTTCTCTCTCTCTCTCTCTCTCTCTCTCTCTCTCTCTCAGCCCCTGCCACCTTCTCACTCTCTCTCTTCCTCAATGGCCATCCATGAATTTTTTAAATGGCTGATTGATTTCCTTTGCTTCTTTCAATGGCCATCCATGATTTTTTTGCAATCTTCCAACATATAAAATAATATATAATATATGATATATAATTTAACATTTAATATTAATATATATATATATATTAAATAATATTTAATGTAAAATGTATATTATATAATATTTAATATAGAATTGATATTATATAATATTTAATATATATAATATATAATCTAATATATATCTAATATATAGTTTTTGATATATAATACATAATCTAATATATATCTAATATATAATCTAATCTAATATAGGATGGAGAAATGGGAGGGAGAAAGGGGAGGGAAAAGTGAAAAATCAAAATTCTACTAGCATTTTTGGGTACCCGATTAGGCTCGGTATTGCTTTGTGCACCAAACCTACATGGTCAACTATTGAAATGTCTCAAAAATGTGTTTTCCCCCTATTTCTCTGAGTTCCAAACTTCGACCATGTAGCTGACGACTTTTTTTTCACCCAAATTTGATGAAATAAAAATGGTATCTTAAGGAGATTATCAACTTTCTATTGATATAATTGCTGTCAAATTTTGAATTCGGTAAGTAATTATTAGTTATTTTCTAATTGAGTTACCTCTAAAGTGCTGATTTATATACTAATTGAAAAATGACTATAACTTTTAGATGGTATAACATTTTTGAAATCTGAAAAATGCGTCACATTCTATGCTTCGCCTACTATAAGGGAATTTTTTTTTTGAATTTGTAAAGTTTTGAATGAGTTAAGGTGGCCAGATACGGGAGTTTTTTTATTCTAAAAAAGTTGTAGTAGAGAATTCATAATTAATTATTTTTTTGGAATAAAATTAAAAAACAATATGCGTCACATCCGAGCATGAGTCTACTACTTATATATAAAATATTATCATTTGATTATGATTAAGGTGGTCAGACATACACCTACTTCTTATTTTTTTCTAGAAATTTTTGTACTGCTGCATTGAAATCTATACTTTTCACCAATCATACTAACTTTTTTTCAAAAAAGGCCTAGTAGTTTAGAAACTAAATTCAATTTTCTACAGATTCTATTCTTACAACTTTTTGATATTAGGTTGATAGCTAGTTGAAATTTTCACATCAAGTTGACTAACCCTGATTTGCTGATTTTTCATTGCCACTTAAGGGCATAGTTTGGCCCCTCACAATCTTGCACATACCCATAAAAATCATAATCTTTTAGTGTATTGACAAACAATATCAAGACACTTAACACAACCATATTTCACATTGGTTCAAGAGTTGAGCACTTACATTTGTTATAATATTCTAAGTATTTTTCTTTATATCATAATCATCAAGACTATAAATATTAAACATGTCAAAGTTAAGAATTTATATAAATGTCAACTATAATAACAAATCCAAGAAAAGGAAACTAATGAAAAATTGTATTTGTGTTATGAACCACACACACATACACACAAATGTCATGTCTAATTTTATGCAGTGTGGATTTGTTGCCAACATGTCGTGTTATGAAAAAATAATTTTTGAGATACACATTATTATTATTATGAATAGTGTTAGATTTGGGAGTTATGATTAGGATTATGGTTATTTTCTAAGGGTTTACATAAGGATTTACAAAGTTGTTCATAACAAATCCACCACACATTAAATAACATGAAGTGTATGTGTTGTTTATAACACATATAGTTTGTCAACACCTTCTCGTAGATTTGTTATCAATTTTAGGATCATTTTGTGCATACTTTAGTGTATTTTCTATGGTAGGACCTCATATGGCACTTAAAGGATACCTAAATTCAAATATAGGTCGTCCATCTCTTTTAATATTTTTTTTAACTCAAGGCTAACCCTCTCTCTCTCTCTCTCTCTCTCTCTATCTCATCCAATCTCATAATTTATTTCTTCGCCTAGGCCCTATACACTTATTTTTGGCCTTTGTGATCTGCTCTGACCTTAGAATGAGTTGTTATAAAAAATTGCACACTTACTTTTTTTAATTATTTTTTTAGGCTCAACATGGCTCAATTTTTCCAAGCCAAAATGTTTTGAATTTCAAATAATCCACATGAGTTATGTAAAATTTTGATTTTTTTTCATGTGGCCACTTTTCTAACCAACAACTTGGTTCACTTACCTGGAAACTCTATATGATTTATAAAAATCAATATTTGGGTTAATTAATATCAAATAATAGCAGAAGAAAAGAATAATAGAATCCAATCACAAAAAAGGAAATAACAAAAATAACGGGCAATAAACCCCAGTGTGGTCTAGAAAACCTACAAATGCTGGATATTCTACTCAGCCTAAAAATATAATTCTAGTTTGCTATGTAACAATATTACATATATAGAGCCTAGCTGCTTTACTCAACTTGCAATGAAAGAATCTCTCCTTTCTTTTTTTGGCTTTAAATCATATATAAAATCACTCTTGGTTTTACTCAACCTTACAAACTTAGAATATCCTTTTAAAGAATAAAAAATATCATTATTAGAGCCTTGTCGTATTGGATCCTAGTACTATCTCTTCTAGTAACTGAGATTAATGCTTTTCCTCAGGGGGGGGGGGTGTCAAGTTACTATATTAGTCACTTCCCCTACTTTGAGGAAATAGTGGTTGCAACTAGCTTGTCTTTGGTATGTTAGATGATAAAATAATGATTTCAATTATTATGATTTATTGATGTGCATAGTACAATTGGGTTACATCTTATAAATGATAATTTTTAAAATCATTTGGCACTGTTACAAGAAGAAAAATTAGAGTTTTAGCTAAGCATAAGAAATATTGAAGAAGAATTCTTGAGTGCAATAATAGAATCTCAATTGGACATTCATGGTACTGGTGTGGTCATATCAAGCATTCTAAAAAAGATTAAGGTATAGGGATTTGATCTTGGTAGGATCAGAAAAATGGAAGTAGGATTACCATTAGATGAGTTGTAGAGGATTCAAAATATTGGATTGGATATATCGGGTGGATTTCCCTAGTTTGACAACAAGGAATTTTTCAAGTTTTTACTGAGTTGGTTACAGGATGGTAATCTAGTGTTGGACAAGTCCTATAAGGTGATGAAAGAGGTAATTGAAGACATCATAGGGTTGTGCAGTGTTGGTGACTTACTAGGAAAGAAGATGATTAATTACAAGGAGGTAAATAAGTTGATAAGTATTGACCTTAATCAATGTGCATTCCTAATAAATACTCTTGAGGATCTGGTGGTGAGGTATGTTTCCTATGGCATTCCCTATAAAATTTTGTTTCAAAATCATGATGATGCTACTTCAACTATAATAGTTTACATTTCTTATTAGATGATTAGGAGTGTTCAATTTAATTTATTCTTGGGCCCCATCGGACCCCTTATGACCCCTTACCCTGCATTAATGTATGGTAAGGGGTCATGAGGTTTTGTAAGGGGTCTTAAGCTCTCCTTGGATACATTAATGTATTAGAGGATCCCTTTCAACCCCTTACCATACTTTAATGTATAGTAAGGAATCTTGGGGGTCTAGAATACATTAATGTATCATAGGATCCCTTAGGACACCTCACCATACATTAAGGGGTCCTAGGATACATTAATAGTTCCTAGAACACCTTAAGACCCCTTATGAACCCCTCCAAACTCTTACCATACATAGGTGAATGGTAAGAGGTCCTAGGGGGTTGTAAGGGATTTGAAGGGGTTCTTAGATACATTAATATATCTTAGGACCCTTTATAACCCCTTATAACCTCTTAGGACCCCTTACCATATATTAATATATGGTAAAGGGTCCTAAGGGATCTTAATGTTGGAAATATAGATGCAGTAACTGAGAGGGGGGGTGAATCAGTTAACCAAAAAAATATTACCACTGATCCCTTAAATATCTTAACAAATTATTTACTGTTCCACTCGGTAAATATACAAAGAAATGCTGAAAACTTGATCTTTGAAGTGTGTAATAATTAAACTGTTCTTAAGCATTCATCACTGATTAACTTACATGAATAAAGAAAATAACATGAACACAAGAGACACCAGATTTACCGTGGAAACCCAATATGGGAAAAACCACCAATGTAACTAGTTACTATTTTTCACTCTTCTGAAGTGATGCCCGGTTAGAAGCCAACCCGGTAAAAGGTTACAAAACACACTATTAGGTGTGACCTTGTTAGAGGATTTAATCACCCTGCTAGGAGTGGCCTTGTAAGAGGTCTTGAAACAATTCAATAGAACTGTTACCTTGTTAGACGATTTACAAAATGGTTGTTAAACCAACTCGGTTAAGAGATTTTGATATCACTGCTACAATTGCTAGAGAGTAACAATGAAATAACCTGCAACTGAATTGTTGAATATAGATCTCTATTCTATTTCACTAGATCCTTAATGATCAATTAAATCTTTGCTGCTCCTCAAGGATATCTAACCATCCTTCAAAATTTGCACACACCTTTCTTCAAAATGATTTCTGCATGCTGTGTATTTTTTATTCACCATTTAACCTTCTATATATATATGCCATTTCATAATCATTTAGATTGACAAGTCAGCACTAATAATTATTATAATAGTCGGTTGGGATAAACAAACTATAATAAAAAAATTTTTTGAAAGGGCCGACCTTGCTCGGTAAACATTAATCCTGAAAAGATTTCCTTTGGTGACCGAGAGAACTCGGTAACCACAGTGAATTCTGCAACATCCTTTGGAGACTGAGAGAGCTCAGTAACCACTAATTTCCTTCGATAACTGAAGAGGCTCGGTTAACACTGTTATCCTGTCATGTTTCCTTTAGACACCCGAGAGAACTCGGTAGACACTAAAAACCGCCTAGCTGACCGACTGAGCTTGGTAGATACTGAGAACCGCTTAGCTGACTGACTAAACTCGGTAGATACTGAGAACCACTTAGTTGACTGATTGAACTCGGTAGATACTGAGAACCGATAATTGATATGACATTTGTGTGACATCAAAGACAACACATAGCTAATCCAACAATGTCCTTCAAACAATTGTATCCAACAATCTGCCTCTTTGGCATTGATGGCAACACAACATGTCATAGCACAATGAAATTTCATAGATAAACCAAGAGTAAGAAACATATCCTTAGCTTCATTCTAATTCTCATCAACTACAAACTTCTTTCTCTGATCTTTCTCTGACTGAGAACTCTCCCTCTTAACTTCTCAAATTATTCTTCTTAGAAATTTCTTGAAATGACAACAAACTCTCCCTCTTTGACAACACATGCCAAAGACAACTTACACAGTTTTAGTAAATATCAATGTACCTTATGTACTGATTCCTATGTACTAATTCCTATGCAATGAGTCCTTGACTATGCTGCATCAACTGATTGATCTTCAACATGTTTTGGTTGATGCATCACTAAAAATTATTTAGTGAACCTCAGATAGGGGAGTGACCCCTAACTTGCCTCTTAGATACAAGAATGCATCCTTAGGTAGTGGCTTGGTGAAGATATCTACAATTTATTCTTTTGTATGAATATATTCCAATCTGATTTCCTTGTCCTGCACCAATTCTCTGACAAAGTGATATTTAATTACAATGTGCTTGGTTTTGGAATGCATTACTGGATTCTTTGAAATATTTATTGCACTTGTATTATCACAAAACATAACAACTGGTTCTTTGATCTCAACCTTCATGCCTTCCAAAAGCTGTTTAAACCATATAATATTAGAGCAGTTTACTGCTGCAGCAACATATTCTGCTTCTGTTGTGGATTGGGATGTGTAGTTTTGCTTTTTACTAGTCCAAGATACTAACCTCTTGCCAAGAAAGAATGCACCACCACTTGTACTCTTTCTGTCATCAATGTTTCCTACCCGATCAGCATCAGTAAACACTTTTAAATCCAGATTGCCTCCAAATTTATACCACAAGCCATAATCTTCGGTTCCCCTTAAATACCTCAAGATTCTTTTGATTGCCATTATGTGATTTTCTCTGGGTTTAGCCGAGAATCTTGCCACTATTCCAACTACTAAGGCAATATCAGGCCTTGTGTGTACTACATACTGTAATTTTCCAATCATTGATCTGTATAAGGTCTGATCTACTTCTTTTGAATCATCATCTTTGGTAAGCTTTAGTCCAGTACACATGGGTGTACCAACTGGTTTTGAATCTTCCATACCAAATTTTTTAAGTATTTCCCTGATATAATTAGACTGAGTAATGTAGATACCATTTTTGTTCTGCTGAATCTGAAGTCCAACAAAGAATTTTATCTGACCAAACATAGACATTTCAAATTCTTTGTTCATAAGCTCTGAAAATTCTTTGCACTGATCATCATTTCCTGTAAACATAGTATCATCCACAAATATTTTTGCCAAAACAATTTTTTTATCTGATCCTTCTTTGATGTATAGATTGATGTTGTCATTTGCCCTTTTGAAATTAATCTGAGTAAGATAGTTGTGTAATCTTTCATACCATGCTCTAGGAGCTTGTTTCAGACCATACAATGCTTTGTGTAATTTGCAGACCATATCCCTTTTGTCTGGATCAACAAAACCTTCAGGTTGCTCAATGTAGACTTCTTCCTCAAGAATACCATTGAGAAAAGTAGATTTGATATCCATCTGATATACCTTAAATCCTTTATGTGCTGCATATGCAAGTAAAGTCCTCACACCTTCTAATCTTGCAATAGGAGCAAAAGTCTCTCCATAATCTATTCCTTCTTCTTGAGAATATCCTTTACATACCAATCTTGCTTTGTTTCTTGATACTTGACCATCTTCATTCAACTTATTTCCGAATACCCATTTTGTCCCAATTACATTTTTATCTTTAGGCTTAGGTACAAGAGTCCATGTCTTATTTTTCTCTATTTGCTCTATTTCTTCATTCATAGCCTCAATCCAACTTTCATTTTCTAATGCATCTTTGACATTTTTAGGTTCAAAATCAGCAAATAAACATGTACCTTTTAGTTTACTTCTTGTCATAGTACCATCTGATTTGTTTCCAATAATCTGATCTGGTTTATGATGCTTTCTGACGTACTTGGCTAATACAGGTTCCTTGCTTCCTGAATGAGTTACATTGTCATCTTCTTCATCTTCAGGTTCAGATTGCTTGGGCTTGGTAGATACTTGCTCGGTAGCTTCAGACTCAGACTCAATACTTTCTGACTCGGTTTGAACTTATTCTTGTGACTCGGTTACTGTACTGGGCTCGGTAGATGTAGTCTCCTTACATGTGTCTGGCAATGTATCAGGTTCGATGTAAACAAATTTTCTGTAGTCCTCTGGTTCCTTTTTGCTTTCTTCTTCAATCTTTTCTGCAAACTCATCAATTCTCACATGTGCACTTTCTATGATTTTGTGAGTAGACAAATTTAGACATCTATATGCCTTACTTTTGCAAGAATATCCCAAAAATATTCCTTCATCACTTTTTACATCAAATTTTCCTTTTCTAGATTCTTTCAAGATGTAACATTTACTACCAAATACTTTTAGGTAACTTGCATTTGGTTTTTAGCCATACCATAGCTCATATGGAGTCTTGAATGTGTCTTTTCTCAGCTGTACTCGGTTCAAGGTATGAACTGCAGTGCTGATAGCTTCCTTCCAGTATTTCATAGCAATGTTCTTTTTAATCATTAGAGTCCTTGCACAATCCATGATAGATCTGTTCCTTCTTTCAACTATTCCATTCTGCTCAGGAGTTCTCGGGGTTGATACCTGTCTTTTGATTCCTCTTTCAATGCAGAAATTATTGAATTCATGGGAGATGAATTCACCACCTCTGTCTGATCTCAAGCATTTTATTCTTTTTCCTGTTTCCTTTTCTACTCTTGCTAAATACCATTTGAACTTCTCAAATGCTTCAGACTTTTCTCTTAAATACATAACAGTCATCATTCTAGAATAATCATCAACAAAGAGAATAATTTTTTTTTCTCTGGTATAGCTCTCAATTCCAATAGGTCCACATAAATCAGTATGCACAATTTCCAAAATATCTTCAGACTGATAGTTTTTACTTTTGAAACTAGACTTTCCCATTTTACCAATTTGACAATTCTTGCATAGACCAACATTAGGTTTCTTCGAAGTAGGAATACCTCTTACTTTCTTGAATTTGCTTATTTTCATCATGTTGTCAAAATTTACATGACATAACCTTTTGTTCCATAACCAACTTTCTTCAATTTGAGAAATAAAACATGAGTAATCACTAAGATCAAGATAAAATAGGTTACCTTTGGTTTGTTTGCCTGATCCTATCAGTTTTTGTTTGTCGTCCAGCAGTCTTGCTTTGCCATTCATGAATTCAACCTTGAATCCAATGTTGATTAGCTATGCTACACTTAGAAGATTATGCTTTAGTCCTTCGACCCAATATGCATTATCACATATAAGTTCTTTGGTTAATGAAATTCGTCCCTTTCCTTTTATACAACAGGGTTCATTGTTTCCAAACCTTACATTACCACCATCAAAATTTTCAAAGTGTTCAAACTTGGTCCTGTCACCAGTCATATGATGTGAGCATCCACTTTCTATAATCCATGTATCATTCTTGCTTACATGAGAGATAAGTGCCATCTCATCTTCATCATTATCAGATTCATCTTTTACAGCAATGAAAACAATTTCTTCTTCACTATCATCTGAATCTTTAGCTAAGAAACATGTTTTCTTACCTTTATCCTTGAATGATTTGAAATTTTTCTTGCCATTGTACTTGCAATTTTTCTTCTCATCTTTGCTTTGCTTGTTTGGACACCTAGCTGCAATATGACCAATTTCTTCACATGAAAAATAGATTAAGGGAGTTTTACCTCTGTATTTTCCTCTGCCTCTTGAATACTTCTTTGCAAGTAATGCTTCAATAACTTCAAGATCGCTATCAGAACTTTCCTTTGATTCTTCTTCACTTTCTGATTGGATTTTCTTCCCTTTCTTGAGTGAAAGTTTGGCCTCAAAAGCTGATTCAATATTTTTAGATGTTGGAACATAGTTGTCATAGTTATCTAGTTCAAAGGCTGTCAGTCTTCCAACTAAGGCATCCAAAGTTATATTGTGATTTTCTTCACATCTTCTTTCTTGAATAGCATAAACTCTTATTGCATAAATAGGGAGTAATGTTCTAAGAACCTTACTTATAACCGTTTCATCATCAATTTTTCCTCCAGAAGCTCTGATTGCACTAACACTTGTCTTGATCCTTTCAACATATTTTGCAATGTTTTCTTCTTCTCTCATTTTCATTTGATCAAACTGTCCTCTTAGGCTCTTTGCTTTGGCTCTCTTCACATTGTCATCACCGCCATGGATTTTCTTCAGCTTGTTCCACATTTCATGAGCAGTTGTGCAGTCTTTGATTTCATCAAATTCTTCATGGCTAAGAGCTGATGCAATGTCTATCATCATAGTGTTATGGTTCTTCTTCTCTGCAATGTCTTCAACAGTTAATGTGCCAGTAGGAATTGTATATTCTTGATCAATATATTTGCATCCTGAATCACCAATGGAAGCCAAATGTAATCTCATGAGACCTTGCCATGATGAAAATTTATTTCTGTTAAGCCTTGGAATTTCTCTTTTGTAAGACATCCTGATCTTTAGCTTAGGTCCTTGAAACCCTTCCTGCAAGCACCAAAAGCTCTGATACCAATTGTTGGAAATATAGATGCAGTAACTAAGAGGGGGGGTGAATTAGTTAACCACAAAAATATTACCACTGATCCATTAAATATCTTAACAAATTATTTACTGTTCCACTCGGTAAATATACAGAGAAATGCTGAAAACTTGATCTTTGAAGTGTGTAATAATTAAACTGTTCTTAAGCATTCATCACTAATTAACTTACATGAATAAAGAAAATAACATGAACACAAGAGACACCAGATTTACCATGGAAACCTAATATGGGAAAAACCACCAATGTAACTAGTTACTATTTTTCACTCTTTTGAAGTGATGCCCAGTTAGAAGCCAACCCAGTAAAAGTTTACAAAACACACTGTTAGGTGTGACCTTGTTAGAGGATTTAATCACCCTGCTAGGAGTGGCCTTGTAAGAGGTCTTGAAACAATTCAATAGAACTGTTACCTTGTTAGAGAATTTACAAAATGGTTGTTAAACCAACTCGGTTAAGAGATTTTGATATCACTGCTACAATTGCTAGAGAGTAACAATGAAATAACCTGCAACTGAATTGTTGAATATAGATCTCTGTTCTGTTTCACTAGATCCTTACTGATCAATTAAATCTTTGCTGCTCCTCAAGGATATCTGACCATCCTTCAAAATTCACACACACCTTTCTTCAAAATGATTTCTGCATGCTGTGTATTTTTTATTCACCATTTGACCTTCTATATATATATGCCATTTCATAATCATTTAGATTGAAAAGTCGGCACTAATAATTATTATAACAGTCGGCTAGGATAAACAAACTGTAATAAAAAAATTCTTTGAAATGGCCGACCTTGCTCGATAAACATTAATCCTGAAAATATTCCCTTCGGTGACCGAGAGAACTCGGTAACCATAGCAAATTCTGCAACATCCTTTGGAGACCGAGAGAGCTCGGTAACCACTAATTTCCTTCGATAACCGAGGAGGCTCGGTTAACACTGTTATCCTGTCATGTTTCCTTTAGACACCTGAGAGAACTCGGTAGACACTAAAAACCACCTAGCTGACCGACTGAGCTCGGTAGATACTGAGAACCGCTTAGCTGACTGACTGAACTCGGTAGATACTGAGAACCGCTTAGCTGACCGACTGAACTCGGTAGATACTGAGAACCGATAATTGATATGACATTTGTGTGACATCAAAGACAACACATAGCTAATCCAACAATGTCCTTCAAATAATTGTATCCAACACTTAAGGGGTCCTAGGATATATTAATGTATCCTAGGACCCCTTTCGACTCCTTAACATAAACTAAGGACCCCTTACCATACTTAATGTTAAGGGGTCCAAAGGGGTAAAAAATAGTACTAAGGGTTACTAGGATGCATTAATGTATCCTATGACCCCTTAAGGCCCCTTAGGACCCCTTACCATACATTAATGTATGGTAAGGATTCCTAAGGGGTCCTAAGAAATCCAAAGATATATTTAATGTATCCTTGGACCCCTTACCATGCATTAATGTATGGTAGGGGGTTATAAGTGGTCATAAGGGGTCTTAAGGGGTCCTCAGATACATTAATGTATCTTAGGACCCCCTTTGACCCCTTACCATACTTTAATGTATGGTAAGGGGTCCTGAGAGGTTCTGAGGGGTCCTAGGATACATTAGTAAATCCTAGAACCCCTTAAGACCCTTTAGGACCCTTTAGCATATATTTAAATTATGGTAAGGGGTCCTAAAGGTTCCAAGGATACATTAAGTGTATATGTATTCTTGGCCCCCTTACTATGCATTAATGTATGGTAAGGGGTCTTAAAGGGTCCTCAAATACATTATTATATTTAAGGACCCATTTATACCCCTTACCAAACTATGGTAAGGGGTCAACTTTTGAATTTCTTTTTTTTTTTTATATATGGAATACACTATATATGGCACATTCTATATTTGACATGTTCCATATGTATATTGTGTACACATTTTTCTTTTGTGGGGACCATAAAGATAAGTGGCATATTTTTGGTCCCTCATATTTTTTCGCTTACCCTACAATTTTGGGGCATGGTGTCAGGTGTCTTTGTTTACATCTTTTGGTACATCAACATATTTTGGTAGTTGTAGTTTTTGTTGGTAACCATTGACTTTTGTGGTTACAAAGTCCTTCCAAGTGTTCCTACTACCTAAACATTCTTGTAGTTCATCAGAAGTATTTTTGGTATATCATATATATCTTATTTTGGATAGGTTTTCATGTAGTTTCAATCTTTGATTAGCTCATATATTTTTTTGATCAAGTCTTGGACTTTATTGTGGTGTTCTAATGGTTCCAGAATTTGTTTATCTTTTGGTAGATGTGATATGAGGTGTGAGCACCTTAAGTGTGACCTATATTTAGGTCCTATGGTAATGTGTTGTAAATATTTCTTATGTATGACCCAAATTTAGGTTTGATCATAGTATGTTAAATATAACTATAAAATCTTTTATTTTGTGGCTACCTTATCAGATGTATCTAAAAAATGATATCTTTTTGTATTTGATGAGTGAATGTGTGTGGGTGTATATGCGAGAAACAAAGATTTGAAGGTGATATAGTATGAGTCAATTTTTGGTGTATATTTGGCAATGGTATATAAGTAGAAGAAAGTAAGGTGATGTATTCTTGCGGTACAAAGTGAAGGTCTTACATACTATGTTGCATAGGTTTGGTGTATGCTGTTAGAATATTTGGATGAAATCTTTTGTTGATGGTGATTAATGTGATTTGAACAACTAGAACTATTTCATGCATAGACAATTGCAGTTCTATCAGTTCAAACTTTGTTAGTAAAATATTGTATAATACATTTTTTATATTAGGATAGTTAGCTTGACCGAAAATGATCCAACCTATAGTGAGAGAAACCAGTAGTGAGCCTTTGTAAAAATTACCTTAACCAGTGTCACCTTAACCAGTGTTCTTTTCATGAGAATTACCTTCTCCATAGTTTTTAACAATTTGGGTTTCCACATAAATTCTGGTGTTCATTGTGTTGATGGTTTTTGTGCTATCATGTTTATATCTTTTATAAGTTTCTAATTAGTTTAAGTATAAACCAGTTTAGTAAAAGTTTGGGAAAATATAAATAAATAACTAATTCACCCCTCATCTCAGTTATTTGGCCTGTTCAACAAAGTTGTGATATTTGAGCATTTTAGAATTAGTTTCTTGCATTGAACTTCATATTAGGTTATGAAAGATTGTAGATTAGAGGTCATTTTGAACAAAAAAAAGTCACATATTTTGGCCAAGGTTAATTCCTTCATGGTGCAAAGCAAGTGACTTTGGGGATTAGAATAAATGTTGTACTTTATAGAAATTTTCTACAGACTCAAGTCGTTGTTTGGGGGTTCTATTGGACACAGGGTTTCAAATTTAAAGGGATAATTTGGTTGTTTATGACAAAGCATCTGACAACAAAAAGGTATGAATATTGAGCTAAAAATTGTAGAAAATTTGGTCTAAGGAAGTAATATTTTTTTTTTGTTGTTGAAGGTCTTGGTTTTGCAGAAGTAGAGCTATCTAGTAATTTGTTATTTGATAGAGAAAATATTCTGGGATTTTGTGACACATCTATTTCTTTACTGTATCTAAGTAAATAGTAAATGAGTACAATCTTCCAACTTGAAATAGAATTTTTATTTGTCATCTTTATTGGACAAGGTATCTTAAGGTGGTTGGGTTCCCTTTCTAGTCTCAATACTATTTTTATCTCAATGTTCTCTTGGAGTTATGAGTAGAATAAGATGTCCAGATGTGCAATGGAGAAAATATTAAGTCCACAAGATATGAATGAAATTGTTTCCAATGAGTTTTCTAGTGTCCCAAGAGTCTCTTTATTTTGTAATGATCTCATGTATGTTTTACCACCAATTTTTAGGCACCAAGTGAGGTTCTCTTCATGAAATATTTATTGTCTTTATAGTAAGAATGCTTCTAGTATAGATTAATCTTTAGAGAGTAGTGAAGACAATACACCAATGGTTGTAGGTAATGGACATAGGAGGGTGACCCCACAATAGTGGGTTACACTTTTTCAGACATGCTATTTTTTGCTAAAATAACACATTTTTAATAAAATATGATGATTTAGCCTTGAGAGGTTCCATTTGAAGGAATTAATTATAAATGGTTAGCTCAAATCCTCTTAGATAAAAAAAAAATTGATATAACATCTATACTCCTCATTCATACCTACAATGGAGTCTCCTTCGCACCTATTAAAATGCTGACAAAAAATCACTTTGACCTTATCTTTTGGCAGATCAAATGAATCCATTTGAAAAATCTATCTATGTAGTAAGGTACTACTGATAAAAATCTTTCTAATGATTATAATGTTAATATATATTAAGTTTATTATGACTTTGTTTTTTTAGTATTACTAAACATAGATATTTCACCATATGTCTACCTCTATATTTGACGCCTATGCAAGAATAGTAAATGAGAGAAAATAAAAAATAAAAAATATCTATTCCCTAGGTATTGAAGTTCTCTTTCTATAAAAAATAAATAAAAATTAAATTGGACAAATACACAACAAGTTATAAGCTATGTAGTCAAGGTATGTCAAAATTACGGTTTAGTCAACTTCAAATGTTAATAAAATATGCAATAATCATGATAATTTCATCAAACCAATTGCACGCCCTCTCTATGGATGTTACAAAACTAAATTCAAAAGAAACATATTGATATCTATCTTAGAAAAAAACTTATACTTTATGAAAACTATGTAACCCTTTAAAATGACATTTTCAACAACATACCAATTTTTTGTGGGAGAAAGGAAAAACCATTCAAATCAATTAAAAATAAAAAATATATTTAGAATCTAGAAAAAAAATCCTAAAAGACTCTAATTTACTTTTCTTCCAATTTCAAATAGTTTAACAACAATATGCATCCAAATTTGAAAGGTTTTTACAAAATGTAGAGTTCAATGTCCGTTAAGGGAAAAAAGTGTAACCCACTATTGTGGGTTCACCCAGGAGGATATTAATAATATTGATATATCTTCTCACTCAAGGATGATGCATTGCATGAGAATCACCCTATTTATGTCTCCTAAGAAAAAAGGGGTCTTTGCATTGTATTTTTCCCTTCAAGGAGCAAGGGGGAAATGTTTCTTATGGGTCCATTTGGTGTGTTCATAATTGGTTGATGATATGTCTAGCACTTGAGGATACAATAGTCATACTCAAAGGAGATATAGATTTTCAGAGGAAAGGTTTTCTAATGTAAAAACATTTGGTTGATGATTTATGTAGCAAAGAAGGATTTCTTTCCACAATACTTGAGGGGGAATTATACACACTTGAAGGAGATGTTAAATTTAAAAAGAAAGGAATCTCATGTGTGGTACTAGATGAGACATTAGAATGTTGAACATGCTGAATAACTGAGAGGGGGGATGAATTAGTTGTTATCAATAAATTTCCTTTACTTATGTTTATTTGATGAATACTTAAAGAAATGAAAAACTTATAATTGATGTGAATGTCAAAGCACAAAAATGTCAACACCATAAACACCATAATTTAGATGGAAACCCCAGATTGGAAAACCATGGAGAAGATAATTCTCATGAAATGAAAATTGGTTAAGGTGATTTTTACAAGGGCTCAAAATCATTTTGGTCACTAAAGGTAGGCTCCCTACTAGCTGGGATAACTACCCATAAAATAGAAAGGCTCATTGCAAGTACAAATAGTCTCACTGCTAGAATATAAGAAACAAAAGTAACACATAAATGATATAACATTTGACTACTAGTTGCACCAACTCACATATACATCAATACATAGATATTCCCTTGATATATTCACAATCACTTCAAATATTACTCGCATATCATAATAAATAGAATCATCACTCTCTTATATCAACCCATGCCAACAACTAGGTTGGCCAGAATGCAATTTGAAATAGGTCACACTAAATCATCCTCACAGTGGTAAGGAATGAAATATGAACCACCTCACTTAATATAACATGCCTCACTCATAACAACACATTGCACCATGATCTTCATAACCAACAAGTAGGATCTATACATTACAATGCAAATACTTAGACTGAAGAACAACAACCACATTTAAGATAGGACTGAGCCCAAACAAGTGAACTAAATTATGTTGCAAGATAAATGGGACCAAAACCAACATGGCTAAAGATAACTTTCTAGAGCACAATCTTCTAGATCACCAAAACATTCAATCCACATCTAAGCATAGGATATGTTGACATCAATGAAAACCATTAATGACAACAACAATGATAACATCAACATCACATTCTAACATTAAACAATCAGAGATGTGAAATTTTAAAGGAAATGTATTTCATTATGCATGAGGGATGAGAATATTTTTATATTCTCTAATCTTGTACAAATGGTTCTAAGTTCTACAATTAGAAGTTTCACCATTGCAGTTAGTTTGATATTTCCTAGGTGAGCAAGGAGGATTGGTGAAGGAACTTCATCGAAGTCTCTACAAGAGTTGAGATCAAAACCCTTGAAATGTTCATCTCTTGTTCAAATTAATATTGTGAGGGAAGTAATAGTTTATTACATAATTTTTTAGGTTTAGGGTTTTATTTTATATAATAAAGTATCGATGGTTTCTTTTCAGCAAGCAACATTGGTTTTTTAGAAATTATTAATAAAATGATGAACAAGCCTCTTTGAAAAAGATGATAGAAGAAAGTTTGAATACCCATATAATTTTTAATGATATATTATTGAACTATTCATCCAAAAAAGTGTCTAGATAGAATTTTATTAGGATCAACAGTGTCTAAAAATTAGCAATTTATTTAAGTCCACTCTTTTCATTCAAAATAACTTCTAACATTTTAGGGTTAGGAGAAATATAGAGAGTACTAGGGAAAAAGGAGGTCTCCTTACCATTTCCAATCCTATCCTCTCCTTTGGCACCATAAACCCTAGACAAGAAAGTAACAGTGGGTGGGATACAAACCTTTGATGGAATGGATGTGCCCTTGAATGTTTTGGGGATATAAGAAGAGTTTGGTGGATATGAGTTTGAAATAATAATTTATTTCACAATATATGGGGTTTCCACCCTTGTAGAGCCTTATCCCATAAATTATAAAGAATAATCTCACTGATCGTAGTTATGCCAAATATTCACTAAGATAGAAAGAAAATAATATGCACAAAATTGAAGAAAATGAAAAGAGATGCGATAAAGGAATGATGTGAAGACAAGGGAAAAGATGGCTACTTAGATGGGTGATATCACTTGTTTTCCTGTGGACCTACCTCCATGTGGATGTCCTAAGAATTGTGTGCCCTAGTTTCAAGGATTCATCTATCTAGTTCTTGTCTATATCTCTTATCAATTCACCTTGTATGTAATTATTATTTACTTCCCATGTTTATAATGAAATAATAAATTAAATTTTTTAATAATTATTTATTAAATAAAATAAATTAACTAATATTTAAATGAGATTTAAGATCATTTTATTTCTTCCTTTTATGAGTAATTTAATTTTTATTTACATAGCATTATTATAAATATTAAACATGTAATATTAATATATTGGAAAAATTAAATATATTTATAAAAATGAAAGGAACTTTTCAAAAATTAAAAGCTATGAAGATTCTTTTTCTCAATCCACTATAAAGGTACGTCACTTTCAAAAAATTAATAGTTAGCCATATTCAATTAAGAAACATTAATCATTGTAGAAAAGAAAAGAAAAAAAAATGGTTGTTGAGTCAACCATTATTTAGGGACCAACAATCATGGATCAATAGAAATGACTATGTTGAACAAATACTCATAATATTTTGGAGCACAAACCATTTGTACAAGATAACACACATCACATCAAGAACACTAAGTAGTGCCTCTCAGACATGGGTGATATTTTTTTATTTTTATTTTTCTGTGTGTGTGTGTGTGTGTTACATTATACATTGACTAGTGCCTCAAGGACATGGGTGATAGATTTTTTCTTTTTGTGTGTATTACATTATACATTGAGTAGTGCCTCTCAAACATGGGTAAAGGTTGAATGGAGAAGTAATTTCACTTTTCCTTGTAAATCAATGACCTTCATGTACAATTTTTGGTTTTAAATTTTAGGTAGGCTTACCAAATACACACAAGCCTTTTGATTAATAACAAAAGTTTCAAGCTAAGAAACTTTTGGTGCTGAAAATTGAAGATGATGAATAAAAATCATAAGTTCTGATACATAACTCTTATTGACCCAATAGATGCATCCAACAACATTAAACACTAAGGTGCTAAGGATTTACATCCTTCTTCACTTTGAGCTTCAAGCTCGGGTGGGTGTACCTATTAGATTCAATTCTTTAAAGAACAATAATAATTATATGTATCCTCAAAAAATATATAAACATCTAATTCCTTCAACATACATTTTAAAGATAAATTGTTATTTTATATATTATTGATGGTGAGAAATGTAAATTAAGAAAATACTAGTGCCAGATCCTAGGGCAAAGAGTCAAAAAGCATACATCTACAAAAATCCCTCAAATCAAATATATCCAGAACCTAGATGAGATTCCTTATAAATCATCCTCTCATTGACACATATTGTCATCAGATTCCTACATAAACTGTGAATTCCTTGAAATCTCCCTTAAGGTTTACCCCTCCCTTGAAAGAAACTTAAGATTAACCTTATTATCTACCTTGTAAATGATGTATCAAAGACACCTTAAAAATTTAATACATAAAGAACTCAAGATTCATACATGAAGACAAAAAAATGTGCAAAAGAGCCTCAATATATTTTCATTGATATCTTTTTGTATCAATACATTCAAAGACATAAATTCTTACAACCAAAACCAATGCAAAAAATCTCTTTACAAATATATTTCACCACCACCTACAATACAAAAAACTTGCTATATATATCACTAGCCATCTTGGAATCCTCAAGAGAAGGATGCAAAAAGCATCAGATGGCTAGGATAGTGACAGACACTAAAAAAGAAAACAAATTACATCATTGATATCTTTCTATATTTTACCAAAAGCATAAATTCTTAGAACCAAAACCAATGCAAAAACTCTCTTTACAAATGTATTTCACCACCACTTACAATACAAAAAACTTTCTATATATATCACTAGCCATCATGGAATCCTCAAGAGAAGGATGCAACAAGCTTTAGATGGCTAGGATAGTGAAAGGCACTAAAAGACAAAACAAATTACATCATGAATATAAAAGGAAAGAAAAGCCAGAAATCTATTTCTAATCACAGTGAATTGCCATAGGTGGCACCTTTGTCTGTAGATATTCAAGGTAACTACTAAAAGGTATTATATAAATAATGACCACTTACCAACTAACATACATTATTCTTTTTCCCATAGTTACCCTCCCTATGCTCAAGGATTAGGTGGCATGTATGAATCACTCCTCTTTCATTGCATCTAAATCAATGGTTGTTGGCTTCTTCTTCTTGGTCTTAGTGCTTTTGTCCCATGATGTAACTTCCTCCTGAGTAGGCCAGGTGTACTCTTTCAAATTTCACAACAACTTCAATTGCTTATACCACCTAGAATCAGTTATGGCCTTGGTATCATTAACAAATCTGGTGCAATCATTTTCTAGTTTGAAGATATCATCCAGAATGTTTTTGAACCGGCTCATGTCCAAGGTACCATCATTATTTAGGAAGGCATCCTGCCTAATCAGAAAATGATCCATATTTGATTTCCACTCCTCAACACCTATGATGTTTCCATCACCCTTGTGAATTGGAGGAATAAACTTGCTAAAATCAAGGCTGAACATATCCATCGTAGCTCTAACTTGATTGTCCTTACCTTTGAAAAAGGCCCAAGTTGTACCAATGAGCTAATTTTTTTCTCCCACTTCTCCAACTGATTCTAGGATATCAGGCCAATGTGTTTGCAGCATCTCAAGTTTTTCAAAAAGTGCCCCTCTGCCAGAACATGTACTGAACAATGGCTCCAAGGTAGCCATAGCATCTTTTACATTTTCATTTGTCTTTTGCAACACCATAAATGAATTATGGACTAATTCCATCTTTCCTTTTATCACTTCAAACATGTGTTGCAAAATGTTAGATAAGGAACTTAGAGCTACATCTAGCTTATCTTTATCTAACTTTTTAGCTACCACATCAGGTTCTTTTGCCACTAGAAGCACTGCAACTTCAATTTCTAGGAATTCAGGATGAATGGCCTTGGATGCTTCTTCAAGTTTGGTTTTCATCTCCTCAAGCTCATCTTCTAGCATCTTTATCTTCATAAGCCCCTTTTCTCTATCCTTAGCCAATAGAATGGATTCATCAAACAAATTTCCATACCTGCTAGACAGTTGTGTAGTCTTGGCCTCATTTATGTGAGCAAAATGAGTCACTGCCTTAGAAACCTCAAGATCACTAGTGTTTTGAACTGTCCAGATGATCTTATTTCCATCCATCTTCTCTTCAATATTGACAAGAGAAGGCTTTTGAGTCTTAGGGACAAGAGACCACATTACCAAAGTTTTGGATCTTGGATCATATTCACACCCTCTTATCATCTCCCCAATTTTGACTTCATACGACAAATTGCCTTGTGGTTGTTTCCTTATCTGGTTAATTATGAAGGTAGAGGTCAAGTCCCATCCTGGAACTAATAGCATCCCACTTGATTTAACAAACTTACTAGCCTCCTCATCAAATATCTTTTTTGAATCAGGTTCATATGAGGCTAGGGCTTGTAGGGCCTCACTGCTTGGCTTTGCACCATCAGTCACCTAGCTGGAAACCTCTTGTCGCTTTCTCCAAATCAAGAAGTTTTTGAATTCATCACTTTTTATGAAATCATCTTCATTTATGAACTCTTCTTGATACATTTCTCTCTCATCTTTGCACAACAACAGGGGCAGCTCAATCTCCTCTTATGTGTCCAATTTCTTTCCTTCTCTTATTTTTTTCCTCAGGTGATGGTAGTAAGACCTATCACCTTGCACTAAGGCAAAAAACCTGTCACTCCTTTTACCTACACTTTGTTCTCTTGAAGACTCCCCTACCTCTAGTCTTTATTTCTTTTGAGTCTAGGCACATGTATATCCCCTGTCTCTATAGCATCAATCTCTTGTTCTTGAATAGTTGCATCTACATTTTGAGGTGGGCTATCTTCCTTGTATGAGCTCCCACTACCAGACTCATACTATGAGGATGAATATGCCTAATCAGCTTGCAACTTTGCATTCAATTGGGAATCCAACTGAGTATAGAAGATATCATACATTTCAATCATCTTGTTGATCTTGGGAATATAAGGGAGGTCTAGGAAGAAACCCCCAATCCCTTCTTCAATTGTGCCTCCAAATCCAGCAAGTCATGAATCTTGCCCAATCTCTTCTCAATATCCTCTTCATCAATGATATTTCTTGTAATATCCTCCACATCACACCACTCATGCTCCTTGACAGTACCAATACTAGGGATGAGTATCTTCTTTTCATTCTTTATGAAATCCTCAAGGTCCACATACCTATATGTAGTTGAATCCATCTTAAAATGATTTAACCACAAACTAAGTTATGGAAAAAATCTCTTTCCAACTATAAAATTTGTTAGCTTAAACTATCAGGGAGTGAATTTACCCTTTCTATATGGAGCCAGGTGCTCCTAATTAGTCCATATCAACTACCAGAAAAAATCTAGTTGAGAAATCTATGGTGGCACATATTTGGGAAGAATGTGTGGAGACTATAGGCATCCATAAACCCTGATCAATGTGAAAGTTTCTCCCAAGTAGAAGTCTCCCTAGTTGTGGTCACTTGATCACTTATTAACATACTCTCTAGGCCTTAGAAGCCTAAGCACTTTAACTAGGAGCCTTTTGATATTTGTTCCCATCATGTTCACAATTGGGTTAAATATATAATTTTGGAATCCACAAAATTCATTCTCATTTGAAGTGTAATTCCAAACCCTAAGCCTGAGTTGCAGTGGGTTTGGTTCGCCATGAGACATCTTCCTTAGTCTCAACATACCTATGTCCATATAGTCAATATTATAAAATAGGATCAAATGCATCAACAAAGAATAATGCATGAACTTGGTGATGGATATTGCTAATGCATGGGTGGTGATTGAGAAATTTAATATGTTTAATCACTATGTTACTGAATGGACACTCATATTGTTGTCATTTTTGTTTTGTCACTAATGTCAACATATGCTTCTATGAAGGAATCAGACTGGTAATCACAGTGTACGGTTAGTATATGGATGTTTAAGATGCTACAAAGTTAGATGAGAGTTTAGGATGATGTTGTGATCTTATATCTAAGATTGCATCATTAGATGTTTCATGTTAAGAAAGTTATAGCTATTTTTGTAAAGATTGTTCACTGGACTGTGACAGTGAGAATTCACAGAGTCTGGGTTTTTGGTATATCTTTCAAAAGACTTGGAATCAAGGTATGCAAACTTGAAGGATGAAAGATAAGGTACTGAAGGATGCTCATTGGTCAGCACAAGGTACCAAGTGATTGGTGATGTCATTTGTGCCGTATGATTTGGCGATGGTTTATTCTAAAGCTGACTCAGAGAATGAAGGGTGTGTTTTGTTTTGCAAGCATAAATTAATGATGTTGGTACTTAATTGTTGTAATGTAATAATTTTATACTTATTATAGATACATTGTGTATCTTAGCAAGGGTTTATGTAATTATTTTTAATTAGAAAAGCCTCATGGACTGACCTGACCTTGGTAAATTGTAATAAGGTATAAATGAAAGGTCTTTTCTTTGGAAAAGATATGGATGGAAAAATGTGTGATATAAGAAGGTTATGAAAGTTGCGAGCTTCTATCTGATGTATGTAGAGTAGAGGATTACTAGTGGACTTCATTGGAACTAATCAAGAAAAGACAATTGCTGGAAAATAGTTCAAAAGATTGTGTATTTCTTCATACACACCTATTGTGAACTAGTGAGTTCTGAAGGTGGACTTAACCTTCTTTGGGTAGTGAGCCTTGGGAAGTGAGCACTCTTTTGTTCCTTGACTCTTAATAGGGTCTATCCTCTTACAAGGACTATGTACTGTAATGCTTCAATAATCTCCTAACAGGGTTATATCTTCTAACAAGGATTACTATACTTTCAGTACATCATTTGTGGGTGCTAATTCTCACCGTGGTTTTTACCTTTAACAGGGTTTCCCTGAAACCAAAATATTGTGTTATTGTGTTGGCATTCATTGTTTCTGATATTAATGAGTTTAAAGATTAAATTTTAATATTATGTTACACAACTGATTCACCCCCCCCTCTCAGTTGTATTATGGACTGTTATTCCAAAAAATTGGTATCAAAGCATATGGTCCTCAGAGAGAAAGCTTAACAGCTTGAAGTGATCTTGGAAATGGAATTCTATAGGAAAGATAGTCCTAAGTTTGATCCTAAAAACTTTGACAATTGGAAAAACAAGATGTGAATTTTTTTTCTATGTTTGAGCATAAACTACTGGATGATTGTAAATAAGGAAACTCTAAAGGCTGAGGTTGATCTAGATTCAGCCACTGATGATGAATAGAAGTTATTTTCATGAAACATGGTTGCAAGAGAAGCATTGATCAATGCACTATCTAAGGGTGAGTTTACTGAAATCAAAGATCTGGATTTGGCACATGACATTTGGAATAGACTAGAGGCACTTTATGAAGGAGACAAGTATACCAAACAAGCGAAGCTACAAAATTGGAAGAGAAAGGTGGAGAAGCTACAAATGAATGAAGATGAAAGAATTATAGCCTATGTTCAAAGGGTTACAAAAGTTGTAGCTGGAATCAAAAATTGTGGAGGCACTTATGATGAATATGAAGTTATTGCAAAGATTCTTAGATCTCTAACGCCTTCTTACAAGTTCAAAGCTATGTCTATTGAAGAAACTATACCTTTGACACCAAAATTTACTAGAGAAATGTTGATTGTAAAGCTAACCACCTTTGAAGCTATGGAATTAGGAGAAGCTGCACCTAAAATTGAATCTACATTTAGGACATCTGCACGTAAGAATGTATCTGCACTTCCAAGGACAAGCAAAGAAGATCTAAAAGAAGAGCTTGGTGAGTATGTCAAGATATGGGAGAAGATAATGGAAGAAGAAAGAAATATGGGAGAACTTGTTGCACTGATTACTAGAAGAGAAAAAAGAGGTAAGGGTAAATTTGAAGGCAAGTTACCTTTGAAATGTTTTTCATGCAATAAGATAGGTCATTTTGTATCTAGATGTCCTCCAAGAGTTCCTAAGTACAAACCTGATTATGCTAAAATTGGAAGAGACAAAGAATATTATTATGCTAGTGAAGGAATCTCTGATGATGATGAAATAGACAATGAAGAGATTGGATTTGTTGCTATTAAAGATGAACCAATTCATGAAGAAAAAGCATTAATATCTCATGTTGACAAGAAAACTAAATGGATAATTGATAGTGGATGTTCTCATCACATGACTAGTGATAGAAACAAGTTTGTTAAATTACCAAATTATGATGGAGGTGTTGCTAGGTTTGGGGACAATCTCCCAAAATACATCATAGGAGTAGGATCCATTACTTTGGATGGAAAGACTAATACAGACAATGTATTACTTGTTGAAGGATTGAAACACAATTTGTTGAGTGTTGGATAGTTAATGGATACAAATTTTCAGTTAAGTTTTGTTAATGGTAAATGCTTTATCAGAAGCAAGGAAGGAAAGTTGATTTCTATCAATTCAAGATCTAGAAGTAATATATTCCAATTAAACACATTTGGAGCCTCTTGTTTTGTTGCTAAGGTAGATGACAGTTGGTTGTGGTATAGAAGATTTTGTCATGTTAATTTTGATAACATTATAAAGGCAAGTATGGCTAATGCAGTAAGAGATCTATCGAAGATTGTAAAACCCTCTAACACTGTATGCAGAGAATGTGTTTTGGGAAAGAAAACTAGAAACAGTCATAAAAGTAAATCATTTACATTAGAAAGGAAGTTGGATCTAGTACATAAAAATCTATGTGGGCCTACAAGAACAAAATCATACTATGGTGAAAGGTACTTTATACTCCTTGTTGATGACTTTTCTAGAATGATGTGGGTTACTTATTTGAGAGAAAAATCATAAGCTTTTGAAAAATTCAAGTTGTTCAAAGAAAAAGTAGAGAATGAATCAGGACTGAAAATAAAGTTTTTAAGATCAGACAGAGGTGGAGAGTTCACATCAGATTTATTCAATTCATATTGTGAAGAGCATGGGATAAAAAGATAAACATCTACCCCTAAGACTCCACAATAGAATAGAGATCTTGAAGAAGAAGTATATATAAAGCAACCAGATCGGTTTCCTCTATGCGAAGACAAAGACATGGTGTGCAAATTGAAGAAAGCCTTGTATGGATTAAAAAAAGCTCCTAGGGCTTGGTATGCAAGGTTAGACAAGTATCTACTTGGACTTGGATTCAGAAAAGGTAATGCGGACAGTAATTTGTATCTAAGAACTATTGAAGATGGAATCCTAATAGTAGAAGTATTTATGGATTGTTAAGGTTTTAGGATCATTACAAATGTAATAGCACTATCTGATTGTATGTGTATGTGTTTTCCAAATGCAATAATCTCTTTCATTTATATTGAGAATGAGCCAAGAACAGACATGTCCCATGAAGGGACATGTCTATTCATTATTATGTAATTAATATAATGACAATTATGATTTTATATATATATATATATATATATATCCTGAGTATTATATTAGTTATTTCTCTAATATTTACATAATAATAATATATATTTAAGTATATATACATCTCATATATATTAAATATATATATACATATCTTTACTAGTATTGACTCATATGTTTATTTGACTAAATCTACAAAACATCAACACTCCCTCTTAGCTAGGGAGGATAACAAATATTACCTCAAGGTAATATGTGAGTATAAATAATCATTTTATATTTATATCTTTTTATTGGTATAATGAGTATTGGCCCTCAAGTATTAAGTCCATAATACTTACCAAATACTCAAAGCAATAGTCTCCAAGTATCAACTCACAAGATATTCAACTAAGTGCTCAAAATGATTATTATGAGTAATGGTATTCAAGTATCAAATCCATGATACTCACCCAAGTACTCAGAGTAA
This sequence comes from Chamaecyparis obtusa, assembly GCA_027943335.1. Classification (NCBI taxonomy): domain Eukaryota; kingdom Viridiplantae; phylum Streptophyta; class Pinopsida; order Cupressales; family Cupressaceae; genus Chamaecyparis; species Chamaecyparis obtusa. The sequence goes on along the minus strand of BSBK01001834.1, from coordinate 1,773,740 downwards.
TGGTCTTTGAATATCAAGTCCATGATATTCACCAAGTACTCAATGTGAGTATAGATAATCATTTTATATTTATATCATTTTGATGATATTAAGAGTAATGGCCCCCAAGTATCAAGTCCATGATACTTACCAAGCACTCAGAGCAATAGTCTCCAAATATCAACACACAAGATATCCACCTAGGTGCTCAAAATGATTATCATGAGTAATGGTCTCCAAGTATCAAATCCATGATACTCACCCAAGTACTCAAAATATCTAGTATGGTGTGTGCACTAGTATCATATATGTGATACTTACCATATAGAATGATCACATGGCATGTCAACAGATATTACATCACATAATATCCACCATGAAGATCTCTAAATCATCTATGGTTTATTTAATGATATCAGCCTTATGATATCTACCATGATGTCTAAGAGATCCTAACCATCATGACATGTCCATGGATATCAAGTCACATGATATCTATCATGATGGAGATGTTGCAAAGTCATCACCTCACAACATCAATCAAATACAAGTGTTCATTGTCAAAAAATCATCACCTTTCTCCAATGTTCACAGGAGGACCCATAAGTCCTGGAGTCACACACATGAAATCCACCTTGAATCATCTCAGAGGGTGGATCCATTATGGCTCATCCCAAAGGGTGGAACACAAGGGATTTCACCTTAGACTTCTCTCTCAAAGAGAAGAATGCAATAACATACAAGATAATAGATCACATATATTGAAACTTCTTTTCATCTAAGGCCTCATTCTCCAACATACCAAGTTTATCTCGAAGATACACAACCTTCCCTCTAGTAAGGAACTTGATGAGAATATCAGTCATATGTTTTGTAGTGATAATGTACCTTGAACAACATACTTATGCACTATATCTCTTATATAGTTTTCATCTCTCTAGGTGAGCCCCAAGTTATGTAGGAGCTAGTATAAAGGCATTTCAGTAGCACACATGAGACTTAATCTCATGATCATAGTCCTCTGGATGCTTCCTTCAAGGTCTTGTAACAACCTCCCCACCTCCTTGTACAAGGTTTTTTTTAGATGAACTATCAGACTCCCTCTGAATCTAATATCAACCTTCTACAAGAAAGTCATCTCTTTGTTCTTTAGTATGCATTAATCTCTTTTCTTGAATTCCTAACCATCTATCTAGGAATATCATGACTTGGATATCTGCATAAAAGCCTTCTAGTTTTTTTTTTAATATAGTTTTCCAGTCACTAGGGAAACCATCTCGATATGGTTTACTCCCACTGAATCAATGTGACCAAGATCCTTGGAAATCAAATAAGGCAGATCCTCTAGATGTTGTACTGACTCCCTCTGAAACTATGAGTAGTAACATCAATATTCAACCTTCTCATCCAAGGTTCGTTAGACTTCATCTGAATGTGATATTAACCTTCTAACCTTCTTGTTCAAAGTTACCTCTGAAGTGTCAGACTCCCTCTGAATCTGATATCAATCTTCTTTTCTTGCAAGAGCATCCCCGGAAAAGATCAAGGCAAACAACTCTTATAGTACATATAGAAATACAAATAAGAGAGAGACTATAATGAGTAGATAAATATAATACTTAAGGATAATAAATACTTATCTACGCATCAACATCCTTGCTACAAGTTGCTCCAATGAGGTCCATATGCAACAAATTAGAAAATGTTTCCATGTAATCATTTGTCAGCAATATTATGATTCATTTCCTTTCTTGTCTCTTCCTCATGAAGAGTAACAAATATATTTTCTTATTCTTTTAGGCCTGATTGTTGACATCTATCTCCGTAGATATACCTTGCAACCCAAAGGATCACATCCCTTAGTATATGATGAGACACCATCCTTAGCAATAAGCTTGTCTTTTCATAACTCCAATTGGTTTGACTATAATCACTGGTATCATAACTTTGTTTGAAATTTTCCAGGAAAACCTAACTTACCGATTACAAGTCAGACTTCAAACTTATTAAATGTTCTTCAATTTCACTAATCGAATCCATGGTTGTCTCTTTCTTCCAACCACATACTTCCTAGCCAACTTTCAATGATTCTCTATTTTTTAATGCACAAGTACACATGCCATGAGTAGGAATGACACTATTGGCCTTGAGTAAACTAAAGTTGTAGTCCAAGTCTTTGCAAATATCTGTTATGAATATAAATGTATGCAGACACCATGATATTCTCCTATGGATATCACAACCTTCAATAACTATGGCAAAATAAGTGAAAGAGGAGTCCGGAAGTAAATGTCAGCAATGAAAATGGTCAATAATTACAGAAGACTTAATTAATTGCACCTCCTTGATATCACTATTTGTTAAGTGATAGCTTCCTAGAATATATTGCTGACAATAAAACTGCAGACTATTTATTTTCACCCAATGGGGAAATCAACGCCTTCAACAATCATACATCGCAAGTCTCTAAAACCAAACCTTCATGAACATGAGATTTTAATTCACACATTCAGTACATGAGTTGTAAAGGTTTCAGGGTCCACCCCATAGCGCAATAGTTGTCATGAGCCCTATTGAAAGGGTAGGCCTATGTTTGAGTCTCACCAATTCCATACTCTCAATACATGGTGTTCGAGGTGATAGTTTCTCTCTTTTGGGCGTTCATGCATGTGATATGTACTACATTGACCAATGCTTGGTGTCTTCATATGTGATGGCAAGTTGTTAGTGGCACTCAACAATGGGGATGACATGACGGTTCTAACCTACATGGAGTGTTGACTGCGGGGGAGATATAAGGAGAAAAGAGAGGCACAACAGCTCAAAATAAGACTTCACCACCACCCATGAGATAATTATTCCTAGCCTTTGCTTCTTTCACAAAATCATCATGAATGGCAATGTACACTACAACATCTTGATATCTTCATCAATTCATTTAACACCATGTGCTTCATAAACATCATTATAGCCCTTGCTTCTAAATTGTGTCTTTATATTTCTTGCAACTCATTAACAACATCATTAAATTTGAGATACATGTTGAGAGATCATATGTCAACATTAACCTCATACCTGATATAGAGTCAGTAAAATATCATAATTCTAAACTTTTCAAAGCATTCGATGATGTGTAAGAATGGAGGTTGATGTTTATATAAGACACACAATAATATTCTGAAGAATAGCAAACCGTTTTGTACATTCTTGTTCTATACGTTCTTGTAAATCGCTTATTCTCCAAAATCTACCAAACTGATAGAATATATTATTCTCATGCTAAGCCATGGTAGGAATTTCAGAGATGGAATGATCTTTCCATTGCAGCCTGTGCAATAATTTTGATGGTATTTCCTTGTTGTGGCATAAGAATCTCCTATTATTCTTTCAATAGATTTAATAATATATCCTACAAACATTAACTTCAATTCAATATTAATATGTATACATTCTTGATGACCTCCACATGTAGAGTATTCAGTTATTTCTAAAATGAATCTATCTACCATTTCTTTAAACACTTTCTTACATTTGTAGTCTGGCTCGGATACCATGTTAAGGTTTTAGGATCGTTACAAATGTAATAGCACTATCTAATTGTATGTTTATGTGTTTTCCAAATGCAACAATCTCTTTCATTTATATTGAGAATGAGCCAAGAAGAGACATGTCCCTTCATGGGACATGTCTATTCATTATTATGTAATTAATATAATGACAATTATGATTTTATATATATATATATATATATATATATATATATATATCTTGAGTATTATATTAGTATTTTCTCTAATATTTACATAATAATAATAAATATTTAAGTATATATACATCTCATATATATTAAATATATATATATACATATCTTCACTAGTATTGACTCATATGTTTATCTGACTGAAGCTAAAAAACATCAACATGGATGAGATTATCTTTAGAGGTAATGATGATTTGTGTAAGAAGTTTGCTAAAGAAATGGAAAGTGAATTTGAGATATCCATGATAGGTGAAATGAAATTCTTTCTTGGACAACAAATAACTCAAAATGAAAATGGTATTTTCATTTCTCAGACCAAGTATCTCAAAGAATTGCTTAAGAAATTTGGAATGAAAGACTGCAAACTAGTAGGAACACCTATGGTGAAGTTGGCAACAAGCTAACAATTGATGATGAATCAAAATGTGTTTTTTAGACTTTGTATAGATCAATGGTTGGAGGGCTACAATATATGACTCACAACAGACTAGATATTGCTAATGCTATTGGAATTGTGGCTAGATATCAGGCAGAACCAAAAGAGACTCATCTAGCTGCCATGGAAAGAATACTGAGGTATCTTAGAGGAACCATAGACTATGGTTTATGGTATGATAGGAATGATAGCTTTGAACTTCATGCTTATACTGATGCTAATTGGGCAGGAAATATTGATGATAGAAAAAGTACTAGTGGCCGTGCATTTTTCCTTGGGAAAAAGTTGGTTTCTTGACCAAGTAAGAAATAAGATTGTATAGCACAATCTACTGCTGAATCAGAGTACATTGTTGCTACTATAAATTGCACTTAGATTATTTGGATGAAATAAATGCTGACAAACATTGGAATAACTTTTAATGAGCCTATGGTTATTCATTGTGATAACACTAGCACGGTAAATATGTCAAAGAATCCGGTGATGCATTCTAAAACTAAACACATCTCTATCAAGTATCACTTCTTGAGAGACAAGGTGGTAGAAAAATAAATCAAGCTAGAATATATCAGTACAAAAGAGTAGATTGTAGACATTTTTACAAAGCCACTACCAAAAGATACCTTTGAATATCTCAGAGGTATGCTAGGGGTTCAGGCCCCTCCTAGTTAGAACTAAATGATGCAAGAGATGCATCAGTCCAAAGGTATTCAGAGCTTCATCATTTTTTGGAATGGATGTAGGGATCCACTCCTTAGGGGGAGTGATCATGGAAGAAAGTTTATATGTGAAGGCAGTTGATAGATCATGGAACTCTTTTCCATTGCTGTCAAAGGGGGAGTGTTGCTATGAGAAAATCTCTACTATTTTGGGAGAATGTTTAGTTAAAGGACTTTGGATTGATATAACCTTGGGATAAGATTTTCTCATATGTTGACATTAATGTCAAAGGGGAAGATTGATGGATATTGCTAATTCATGGGTGGTGATTGAGACATTTAATATGTTTAATCACTATGTTACTAAATGGGCACTCATACTCTTGTCATTTGTGTTTTGTCACTGATGTCAACATATGCTTCTATAAAGGAATCAGACTAGTAATCACAATGTATGGTTAGTGTACAGATGTTTCAAATGCTGTGAAGTTAGATGAGAGTTCAAGAGGATGTTTTGATCTTATATATTAGATCACATCATTAGATGTTTCATGTTAAGAAAGTTACAACTATTTTTGTAAAGACTGGTCACTGGACTGTGACAGTGAGAATTCACAAAGTTAGCCTCTTGGTTTTTGGTATATCTTTTAGAAGACTTGGAATCAAGGTATGAAAACTTGAAGGATGAAAGCTAAGGTACTAAAGGATGCTCATTGGTCAACACAAGGTATGGAGTGATTGGTGATGTCATTTGTGGTGTATGATCTGGCAATCATTTATTCTGAAGCCGACTCAGAGAATGAAGCGTGTGTTTTGTTTGGCAAGCATAAAATAAGAATGTATGTCCTTAATTGTTGTAATGTAATCATTGTATACTTGTTCTAGATACATTGTGTATCTTAGCAAGGGTTTATGTAATTATTTGTAATTATAAAACCCTCATGGGATGACTTGACCTTGGTAAATTGTAGTAAGGTAGAAATGAAAGGTCTTTTCTTTGGAAAAGATATGGATGAAAAAATGTGTGATATAAAAAGGTTGTGAAAGTTGTGAGCTTGTGTCTGCTATATGTAGAGTAGAGGATTAATGGTGGACTTCATTGGAAATGATCAAGAAAAGACAGTTGCTGGAAAATCGTTCAAAAGATTGTGTATTTCTTCATACACACCTGTTACGAACTAGTGAGTTCTGAAGGTGGACTTAACCTTCTTTGGGTAGTGAGGCCTCTTTTGTTCCTTGAATCCTAACAGGGTCTATCCTCTTACAAGGACTATGTACTATAATGCTTCAATAAGCTCCTAACAGGGCTATATATTCTAACAAGGATTACTATACTTTCAATACATCATTTGTGGGTGCTAATTCCCACCGGGGTTTTTACCTTTAATAGGGTTTGCCCGAAACCAAAATATTGTCTTATTGTGTTGGCACTCATTGTTTCTGATATTAATGAGTTTAAAGATTAAAGTTTAATATTCTGTTATACAACTGACTCACCCCCCCTCTCAGTTGTATTGTGGATTGTTATTCCTAACACTTTGATGGCTTATTGCTTTCATTGATTGATACCAAGCCCTCATGCATCCTATTGATTACATACTAGATGTAATCATAATTTGTATTCACATGGGAATTTTGCAAGTCCAGGATGATCATAAGTAAATATGTAGGCATTCTATCTACATCTCCATCAATTCCTAGGACTTGACATAATCCGTATGCAAGGTACTTCATGTAGAACTGGAGAGCTTTGAATTTATTAGAGTAAAGTATTAATTATATTAATTAACTTTACTCCCTTCTTAAGATGTCAACTCATTTTTCTTTAGTTAAACACACATGCACTAGTTGTTTTAAATATAAACTTGCATGCATTAGTCATGTAATAGTTAAACTAATTATTACATGCACTAGGGTTTGCCTTTCAAGGCTTTCAATCTCCTTTATAAGGATGATCCATTATACATTATATTCATTCATTAATTTAGGATATTTTATTTTCATATTTTTGAGTCAAACCCTTGCCCTCTTCTTGTCTCTGCTTCCTTGTAACAGGTTTTTGTATGCAGGTGATCTTCGAGTTTTGTAGATTTGTATTGCTCAAATCCTATAGAATTCATATGGGGCCTTCATGTGGCTTGGAGAGGGGTAACATACTTCCTAGTCTTGGGCATGTGGTGGACAATCTGAGATTTCACAAGTTCAATTTGACTCACTTATTTTTCTTTCTCCTTCTTCAAGTTAATCTTTGTTGAAGAAGAGGTGTAAAAATTGAAATCTTTCATGAAAGACCCTCTATCTAGGGTGACAAGGGTAGACTGGTCACTTCTCTTAATAGACTTGGAGACTGGGTCATAATTTTTGGTTAGTTCTATCAGAAGGTCAACATCAAAGAATACATCAAGGACTATAAGCTTTCCCATACCCAATTTCCAGGTATTGCACACTGGAATTTGCTTACCCCGGTTGGTTTAAAAATAATTAAAAATATGATAACCTAAAGTAGGAGTAATAGGGTCCCTATTACTAGCCATATAATCATTGAAAGTCTCATCACTAACCTTTATATTCTGAGTGGATCCTGGAAGTAGGGTAATGAATTCCTTAGAGTAATTTGGCTTCCCTTTCTATTTTTTGCCTTGTACTCTTGCTCAATCACTGGATGAAGCAGACCTAGATTCTGGTTGACTCATCTTTTCTACTCTAAACTAAATTCTACTCTATAAATTTGACACTTCAAAATAACACACTGTAATAGCCCTTCTTTCACAATTGCTCTTTGAAAACTGATAAGTGTAAATGCGGGAATGTCTTGTTTATATATTTTTGATCAATGAATGCATGGAAATTGTCAGAATCGCAACAAATCTTCCCTTAGTCACCTCAACATTCACTCTACATGCAACCAAATTCAAATATAGGCTAGCCATAATGTGTGAAGTTGACATGTTGCATTCAATTTTAAAAAAGAAAACAAAAAGCCATAAATATTTTTTTATGCTTTAAAAGCCCTCGTAAACCTTCACTTGAAATTTGATTGGCTATAAGCTCATTACTTATTCCATCTTATCATGGTACCTTTTCCATGTCAAAATTGCCTTTTTCCTTTATCGCTCATGAGAACTTAACTAGACGTTATCTAGAGATCACATGAATACAGCCTTCTCATAATCTCTAAACACTTTTCTTAATTGTGGTTTTATCTCAAGAACAAGCGACTAAGAAAAGTGTCACAATATCCTAATCTTTTCCTGAACCTTAGTTTAATTATGAGATTCAATGACCACAACATTATCATAATCTCACAACACTTTCATTAACCCTGGTTTCATTTGGAGAATGAGAGATAAACCTTTATCTCCAATTCACTAGATACTTATCTTAACCTCGGCTAGTTCTTGAGATTAAATTCTAGCCTTTGATCTTTTTGTCATCTATGGTCATCGTTGAATCTCTACATACTACAAGATTTGACCATTACTTTATGAGAATAGGAGATAACCATCTTCTTATTTACCTTTATTCTTTTCACTAGATCTCCAAATGTTTAGGTAATAACCGCCAACATCACAAGATTGAGAGATAACCTCATTCGCTAAGTCACCAAACAAATTGCCTTAACCCTTAGCCATTTAGAGATTATAAGATAGAACAAAATTTTAGTCTCTTTAATCCTTATTTCTAGGTCATAAAATGTTTATGGACTTAACCGTTAGAACTAGAGACTAGGAGAAAACCCTTTTTGTTGGATCACCAGATGGTAAGTCACTAACCATCAAAATTAAGAGATCGGGAGATAACTATCTTCGCTAAATTGTTGAATGTTTCACTCAACCCAAAATTTATCTTGAGATTTAGTGATAGCTATTGATTAAGACTTGCATCAATGGTAGTTGCTTAGTCATTGAATACCTTGTAACTTTGTCATGAAATTGCAAGAATGGGAGATAACTATTTTTTGCTAGGCCTTTTAACCCTTTTGCTAGATTTCCAAATCCTACAAGTCTTAACTGCTTCCTTAAGATATTAGGAGATCACCTGGTTTTCCAAGTCACTAAAAGTTAAGACATCAACACCATATATTAACAGGCTTGGAGAAATCCACAATCACCAAGTCGCTGAATGAAAATAACCAACTGCCTGATATTTGGAGAAAAAGAGATAATCACTAGACTATTAAGCCACTAACCTTATCGCCCAATCTCCAAATGACATAAGACTTAATAATTTCATTTTGAGATCAAGAGACACAAAGGGAAAAGAAAATAGATACGTGCATAATGAGAATTTAAGTGCCCAAAAAAGGTAACTTCAAAACATAAGACTTAGGGCACGACTAAGAACTTTTAAGAACAAAACCCTACCAAAGGAAAACAAAACCTAGGGTAAAGAAATGCAGACATTTTTGGCACATAATTATCTTGAGACTCAGACCCCTTAAGAAACTTTGCAGGCACATAAAATAAAGGAGACATTGGCACAACTCAACTATCATCAAGAACAAATAATGACACTTCTCAGAAAACTTAGAAAATATACCAATAGTGGCTGTATCTGAGGATGCTTGAAAGAAATTTCATAGCAAGAATCCATGAATCTCTTAGTGGTAGACCACAAAAATGCTAACCTATTGTAGAAAGAAAACACATAACAAAAGCAAACACACCTATACATATGTTACAAAACTACTGTGCATGGAATAATGTGAAACTTAATTGAAGAAAAACTTCAGAAATCGTCCATGTACTAGAAATTCTTGTTCTTCATCATCCAAATTCTTTAAAAAATAAGAATCCTTTCCATGAATCTAATGAATAATATAAGGGACCAACCATAATGATTCAAACTTATTTTTTTTCCTTATCTTCAGCCCTGGTGTTCCATTGAAGGACTAAGTTACCAAGATGGAACTTCCTGATACTAGTTCTTTTGTCAAAAAGATATTTCATTTTTGTTATAACTTGACATTTCCTTTTTGACTCTATCTTCTTGTCTTATCCAACTCAATCAATTGGACCATCATGTCTTGCATCAGCTGACAAACTTCCAAACCTTCATCTTGTATGAATTGATAGATAGACAATAGGTTGTTAACAAGTATTCTAGACTTCATACCATATACCAATTCAAATGGAGACTTACCAGTGACCTTTTTTACTGTTATTATATCTACCCACAATGCAAGTTTCAAATTTTCATGCCAAGTTCTTTTATTCTTTTCTAATGTTTTCTTCAGTATCTGTAGAATGCTCTTGTTACTTGATTATGCTTGTCCATTAGCCTTTGGGTGGTAAGGGGATGAATATGACAGAATAATTCTCATTTCAAAACTAAAATCAACAAACTCTTTTGACCTAAAGCATATGGCATTGTCCATTACCAGTTTGTCAGGAACACCAAACCTAGTAACCACATTATTCATCAAAAATTCTATTACCACTGTGCTAGTGGCCTTCTTAGCTGGGGTTGCCTCAATCCATTTTGTAAATTAATTTGTAGCAACCCATATCCAACTATGTCCCCCACTAGATTTTTCTGCAAATTCTCCAATGAAGTCGATGCCCTACATGGAAAAGGGGCCTCTACAATAACAAGGTTTAACAATAATGCTCCTAAGAATTTTAACTTATTTGAGAACCTTTGACAAGGCTCACATTTTTTGACAAATGAATGAGTATCCTTGAACACACTAGGCCAATAATAACAAACCCTATAAATTTTGTGAGTTGTTGTTCTGGCTGAATAATGCCCTCTACATAGCCCAGAGTGCATTTCCTTTACTACTTTCTCAGACTATCCTTTATCCAAACATAGAAGGGTATGTGCAGGATCATGGTATACCAAACTAGGCCCTTAAGTGGCAATGAAAATTTAGAAAATCAGGTTTAGGCAAGTTGACATAAAAATTTGAACAAGTTATAAATATTATATCAAAAATATGTAAGAAGAGAATCTTTAGAAATTTGACTTTAGTTTCTAAGATACCAGGCCTTTTTTGAAATTTTTTTATTTTATATGTTGAAAATTTTTAATTTCAGTGTAGTAGTATAAAAAATTCAAGAAAAAAATAAGAAGTAGGTGCATGTTTGACCACCTTAAACACAATCAAATGATAATTTTTTTTTACAAGATTCTAGATATAAGTAGTAGACTCATGTTTGGATGTGATACATATTTTTTTGTAATTTTTTTCCAAGTAAATAATCAATTATGATTTTTCTTCTACAACTTTTCCAAAATATAAAAACTCTCATGTTTGACCACATTAATTTAGTCTAAACTTTGACAAATTGAAATTTTATTTTATTTTTCTTGTATTAGGGAAAGTATAGAATGTGACACACATTTTGGATTTCAAAAATGTTATACAGTTTGAAAGTTATAGCTATTTTTCAATAAGTCTATCAATCAGGACTAGAATGATAACAATTAGGTGTATGTTTGACCACATTAAACAAAATCAAATGATAATATATTTTTTTAAGATTCTAGATAAAAGTAGTAGACTCATGTTCATATGTGATGTATATATATATTTTTGCAATAAATAAATAATTATGATTTTTCTACTACAAATTTTCCTGAATATAAAAACTCTCGTGTCTGACCACCTTAACTTAGTCTAAACTTCATCAAATTGAAATAATTATTTATTATTATTGTATTAGGTGAAGCATAGAATGTGATGTATATTTCATTTTTCAAAAATGTTATATTGTTTGAAAGTTATAGTTTTTTTTCAAAGAGTCTATCAATCAGGAATTCTTTTTTGCATCACCACTTTTTGGCATACCATGATCCTGTACATACTCAGAAGCAATATTCCATCCTAGTCTTTCTAGTACAAATCACCCTGCAACAACACATACTTTTGAGCTTGCAATCAGATCTAGGCTCCTTTTCTGATTGTCATTTAGGCCCTATGGGTAGCCAACACTTTTGAGAAAGTGTACAATATTAGTATATCATGGTTGTCTCTCAATGCTTGTAATCATTTTCTCACTCCTGGTAAAATTATTCACCTTGGTCAAATCCAGATTTTCTTCTGTCATCAACTTTTCTAACTCCAAGCCTCTAACCAACATAGTAAGATGAATCTCCAAATCAAACTCCTAGATTTTATTAATCCACTTGCATCTTTCCCTGTAACCTCACTCTAAACTAGAATATCTTTGACTGCAACATGAGGAACATATGCATTAACTTTAGCACAAACCAAATAAGGTCTGAATGCTTTAACTACTTTTACCTATGCATAAGCCTATTTTTCCATTAGCTCATAATTTATCCCAGCTGACTATAGTGACTTTCTAAAGGATGCAATGGGGTGCTCAAATCCTTCCCCATCCTTTTGTAATAACATTGTTGCAATAGTGTGAAAAGATGCAAAAGAAAATAAGGATAAAGGTTTGGAATAATCAGGAGATATTAAAATAGAGGCTTCGTGGATTGTTTATTTAATTTTCTCAGAGGCCTTTTGTGCTTCCCGATTCCAGTCAAATCTTACATCCTTTTTCAAAAGCTTGACTATGGGCTTGACCATTTATGCAAAGTTAGCAATGAATCTTCAAACAAAATTAATTTATCCAAGGAAAGATTGTAAACCTTTAAGGTTCTTGGGAGAAGGGATCCTTGGAATTGCATCAAATCTCTCTAGATCAATTCTTACTCCCTATTTGGACACCATATGCCCTAATAGCTTTCCTTCAGTAACAAAAATTTTTCATTTCTTAGGATTTTGTGATATGCCAAACTCTAATGCCTTGGCTACGACCTTCTCCAAGTGACTACAATGGTCATCATCTTTCTTTGAATAAGTGATAAGATCATCTTGATATACTACCATGAGAACATTGATAAGATCCTTGAAAGCTGCATCCATTGCCCTTTGAAAAGTTGCTCCAACATTTTTTAAACCAAATGGCATACGAACATACACATAAGCTCCCCAGGGAGTAGTAAATGTCATTTTAAATTGTTCTGATTCCTTAACCAACACTTGGTTATACCTTGAGAAACCATCCATCTTGGATAATAACTCACAACCAGTCACCCTATGAAGCATGGCCTCCATGTTGGGAAATACATAGCTATCCTTTAATGAGGCAACATTCAAGTCTCTGAAATCAACACATAATCTTATGTCCCAATTCTTCTTTCTGACTGGTACCAAGTTAGAAACCCAAGATGAATTCCTATAGGCTCAATAATGCCCGCATCCCTTCACTTTGTGAACTCTATTTACATTTTAGTAGCAAGAAAGGGATTAACGAGCCTTTGTTTCTACCTAAAAGGTTTGGTATCTTCTTTTAAAGGGATCTCATGCTGAAATAAATTTTTCCTATAAGCCTTGAGATCATCATAAGACCAGGTAAACACCTGCTTATTCCTTTTCATCAATCTTATCAAATTGATTCTCGTGTCCCTACTTATCTTTTCCCAATGTACACCAACTATGGGGATGTCTCTGATCCTAAGTTTATTTCTTCCAAATCCTCAACCTTAACATTAGATTTTTGTGAAATGTAATTGTCATTTATTCTAAACATGTCTTCTAGTTCAACTAACCCCCTAGGAATCTGATTAGAAGCTAACTGGACAATTTTATTTCCAAGGATATAATCCTTTCCATTAACAACCTATGTTGAGGCATCACAGTCAATTTTTTGTCCATCATACTGATCCAAACATTGAATAAATCTAAGGATATCACCATCATCTTCAAAAACTTTCCAATTGTAAACAATATTAGGCACAACAGGCCTGCTCTTAATTTCTAACATTGACACACCAGCAAGAGTAACATCATTGTTCTTCAATGCAACATTTGCAAGGAAATTTGTCATGATATTATTTGACCTTTCTACCCAGTGAATATTGAAAGAATCAATAATTCTATTCAATCCTAGACAACATATCTATACAATTTTAGTCTTTTGTCCTTTGCAACATATTTAAACCTAATCTAAGATATGATCAATTGGGAATCTCCATGGACTTTTAAACATTTTATACATTGTTTAATGTAAATATCTAATGCCAATATCAATGCCTCATACTCAGTAGTATTATTTGTGCATTGAAAAGTCAGTAAAAAGGAATACTTAAATGTAATACTTGATGGAGAGATGAGCAATACTCCAGCTCTGGATCCTTCTTTAGAGCATCCTCCATCAAAGTACATGATTTTCCACAACCCATCTTGTTGCAATAGTAACTCTTCAACTATTGGATCAATATTCTTTAATTGTGGCCTGATTTCTTCAACAATAAAATTTTCCATATCAATGTCAACACAAGAATTCTAAATCTTCAGGTGCTACCATCTCAATCACGACAGAAGAGCGAGGCTCTCTATACAACTTTACCTTGGTACCATTTATAGGTATAGTAGCATAGGACATGTCTAGTTGTAGTTTTCCTCCCATTGTTGTTGCCCATTGTCTTGATAGAAGCATACCATAATGAGGCTTGGTATCAACTGCAACAACATCCATTTTATATGTGGCCTCAAGGAATGAAACAATCTTCACTTCCATTCCTATTAAGGTTCCTACCACATGTACTACCCTATTATCCATGGCATAACATCTTTCATTGGATGTATCAACTTGAAGTCCTAGTTCCTTCATAATATGATATGGCATAACAGTAGTTGTAGCACCAGAGTCTATCATAAAATTTTTTAGCAAAAGGTTGTTGACAATCAAAGTGACATAGAAAGGATCAATTGATGATGGTTCTTGAGTTACAATATTTCCAACACAAAAGTTATAAATCACCTTGGTTGTCTCAAGCCCATCCACTGGCTTCTCCCTTTCTAATACAACAAGAATATATCCTTGTTCATTTATCAAGGCCAATGTTGTTGCCTTGTGCTCTTTTATCTTCAGCATTTCCAACAAGGGGATTGAGACTTTCATTTGAGATAGGGCATGTCCCATATCAAAGGTCGGGGGTTCAAGAAAAGGATCAGACAAATATTTTCCCTTACTAACCCTTTTGTTTCTCTTGCATGTGGGAACTTCCTCAGTCTTCTTAGTATCTTGAGAAAGAATAGGATCTTCTTTATTGTTGTTACCACCCTTGCCCTTGATTGTATTCGGTTTTTGGAGAAACTTTATTTTGAGAATCATATTTTACAAAAAATGACCTCAGTACTCCTTAATCGGGGTCTACTCTTCTATTCCTCAAGTTATATGAGGATCTGGCTTGAGAAATGGCAGCCACAGTAAGTGTCTTGATTTCTTCTTCATTGGGATTTCTCCAATGAGCATTACCTAGCTTTGGTCAAATCACATTTGTTGATTTAAAAATATCATTATCAGGCTTATCTTGATCAGAATGGGAAAAAAATTGTTTCTCATATTTTGGGAAATTTTTTCTTTTATAATCAATATCAATAAATATTTATTCATCTTCAGAAGATGAAATCTCTTCCACTTTCTCATTGGTGAGCATGTTAACTGTGGGCTTTTTAGATCCTTCATTATCTCATGCATGTCGGTCTTCCACTTCTTCTCCCAAAGCTTGGGACACAACACACTAATAAGGTGAGTGAGGCATGTTATAGGCCACACACCATGGAGTGTTCTCTACATTATGTGTTGCATTATTTTTTGAAGGGTCATTGGTGTCCCTTCTTTTTTTATGTTCATGAGTATCAAAAATAGGCTTCCCATCTTTCCAATTTGTCTTGTAAGGTTGATCATGTAACCTAGGGAATATTTCCTGCCTCTGATACGGTGGTCTATTGTCCTAAAAACCTCTCTCACCCTTTTCAATCCTAGTTGAGAGATCTTTAACAACATTTTCCAACTTGTCAAATTTATCATCCTTTTTAGTTGGTTTACTAGTATGTGGTTTGGTTTCTTTCCACAATCTCTCTTCATCCCTTTTGTACATTTAACCAGATGCTTTCCTATTACTTTTAATATTTAGTGCTAACTTGAAAGAATCTCTCAAAGTACATGGGATTTTGTCTCTCAAGAGATAAGACATTTTTTTATCCAAAGCATTGAAATATGTGGTTAGGAAAACTTCCTCATCTAATCTTAAGACTTGGAATAATTTGTACATTTCCTTTTGAAACCTACTATTAAATTCAGACATGCTCTCATTGGGATGTTTTTTGATATTATTGAATTCATTGAGCATATAACTAGAATTAACATGTTCAACATATTTCTCCTTAAATCTTTTCACAAACTCATCCCATGAAGTAATATTGTTCTTAGGCAAACCCCTATTACCAATCCATAGAATCTTCTATCAGTGACTGGACAAATAATTTTATTACAACATCTTCATTATCAATTTCATAGTCATTTATCTTATCTGTAAAAGACTTAAGATGCTCTTCACAAGTGACAACATTATTTCCTATGAACTTAGGGATTTTTTCTCTTACCTCATTTGGGATAGCATTTGGTTGACCACGAATACCATCAAAGAATAATGGTCAGTATCTATCCAGATGAATCGGCCTTCTTTGAAAGTTTTATGATGCTTGGGCTCCACTCCAATACTTTGATTCAACATATTTCCCATGGAACCACCAACCAATGGAACTGTAGAATTGACATTTTAGATCGGTCCTTGGACCGCTTGTTTAGGGTCAAGAGCTTGGAAACCTTGCTTTGGACCACATGATTGGTTTTGTGGTACTGTCCCAAGAGTAACAAGGACTAAGCTACTAGCAGTTGTGTTCATCTTAGTATGTAGGAATTCAATTTTCCTCTTCATCTCATCTGCAACAACCTCCAACTCTATCTTCTCTAATTGGATAGCCAAATCCTCTTTGGCTTTTCTAGCCTTTTCCAATTCTAAATTAGCTTAAGAGAAACCATCAAGAATAGCCTTACTCTATTTGGGTTCATTTATACTTACTCCAACCATTTTCTATTTTTCTTTATCAGATGCATCTCTGGTGTTATTTTTAAGATCTTCATTTCTCTTAATTTCTCATGGATGGAACTATCTTATAATTGGGCCTTCACCCTCAAACTCGTCCTTCTTAGAATTTGACTCATTATTGTCAACTTGTTGTCTCAAAGCACCAACATCACCAAATAAATCTTTGTCCAGACCTTTGAATTTTTGATTAAAACTTTGAGCCATGAGCTCATTTCTCTTTATTTTTCTCATGAGTTCTTGTCTTTCCATGAGTAGCTCATAAATCTCCTGCTCTCACTTCTTTCTTCTATTAGCAATATGTAATAATTGTTTACGCTATTTTTTTCTCAGAGCTATGACCTCACCCCACAATTTTTTAGAATCATAAGAACTGGTCTCAGCAACAGAAGTCTCGCTTGGTTGGTCTAGAGTTTCTCATGCAGGGAAAAAAAACACATATGTAAATTCATCATTCTGGGAGGGATTAACTACATCAGGATCCATTCTTCTAATAGGCTCATTATTTTTATAAGAAGAAGAGGCCTTCTTAGGAATAGGTATTGAAACTTATCCTTTAGAGGGTCTTGGAGAATTTGGATTAAACAAACCCTTTCTAGACCACTGCTTTCTACTAGGTGTGGGAAGTTCATCACCTATATTTCTTTCTAGGTGATCCCTATAATATGAACTAGTATATCTTTGTCGACTCATGGTATTTTTGACAAGATATTCACACAAACTTCTTTATGCTAAACCAGTAACTAGTAAACACATATTTCAGAGTTTCCACCCACATAACACGTGGGGATAAATTTTGTAAACGGGTCTTTGAATAAAATAATAGATGGTTAATAGAGAACTGTAACAAGCCTATTGTAGAGTATTAAATCCCCAGTTGAGTCGCTAACTTTTTTAGTGCTTAAAATTTCAGATGATGAATAAAAATTAGAAGTTCTGATATATAACTCTTATGGACCCAATCAATGCATCCAACAACATTAAACACCAAGGTTCTAAGGATTTATATCCTTCTTCACTTTGAGCTTCAAGCTTAGGTGGGTGTACCTATTAGATTCAATTCTATAAAGAATCACAATAATTATCTGTATGCTTGACATTGATATAAACATCTAATTATTTCAACATACATTTTAAAGATAAATTGTTATTTTATATTGTTGATTGTAAGAAATGTAAATTAAGAAAAGACCAATGCCAAATCCTAGGGAAAAGAGTCAAAAAGCATACATCTACAGAAATCCCTCAAATCAAATATCCCCCAAACCCAGATGAGATGTTTTATAAATCATCCTCTCATTGACACATACTGTCATCAAATTCATGCATAAACTATGAATTCCCTGAAATCTCCATTAAGGTTTACCCTTCCCTTGAAAGAAACTTAAGATTAACCTCACTATCTACCTTGTAAATGATGTATCAAAGATGCCTTACAAATTTAATACACAAAGAACTCAAGATTCATACATGAAGACAAAAAAATGTGCAAAGGAGCCTCAATATATTTTCATTGATATCTTTTTGTATTAGTATATTCAAAGACATAAATTCTTACAACCAAAACCAATGCAAAAACTCTCTTTACAAATATATTTCACTACCACCTAACCAATGAAAAAACTCTCTTTACAAATATATTTCACCATGACCTACAATACAAAAAACTTGCTATATATATCACTAGCCATCTTTGAATCCTCAAGAGAAGGATGCAACAAGCTTCAGATGGCTAGGATAGTGACAGACACTAAAAGAGAAAACAAATTACATCATGAAAAGAAATGGAAAGCAAAGCCAAAAATCTATTTCTAATCATAGTGAATCACCACAGGTGGCACCTTTGTCTGCAGATATTTAGGGTAACTACTGAAAGTTGTTATATGAATAATGACTGCCTACTAGGTAACATGCATTATTATTTTTCAAATAGTTACCCTCCATGTCCTCATGGATTAGGTACCATGTGTGACTCACACCTCTTCCATTACATCTAAATCAATGGATGTTGGCTTCTTCTTCTTGGGCTTAATGCTTCTATCCCATGATGCAACTTCCTCCTCATTAGGCCAGGTGTACTCTTTCAAATTCTATAGTAGCTTCAATTGCTTATCCCACCTTGAATCAGTTATGGCCTTGGTATCATTAACAAATATGGTGCAATCATTTTCTACTTTGAAGATATCGTCCAAAATTTTTTTGAACCAACTCATGTCCAAGGTGCCATCATTATTCAGGAAGGCATTTTTCCTAGTTAGCAACTAATCCATATTTGATTTCCACTTATGATGTTGTCATCACCATTGTGAATTAGAGACATAAAATTTCTAATTTTAGGGTCAAACATATCCATCTTAGCTCTGACTTGATTGGATTTACCTTTGAAAAAGGCCCAAGTTGTACCAATGGGCTCAATTTTTTCTTCCACTTCTCCAACTGATTCTGGGATATTAGGCCTATGTGACTAGAACATCTTAAGTTTTTCAAAAAGTGCCCCCTGCCAGACCATATACTAAACAATGGCTCCAAGGTAGCCATAGCATTTTTTACATTTTCATTTATCTTTTGCAACACCATATATGAAATATGGACTAGTTCCATATTTCCCTTTATCACTTCAAACCTATGTTGCAAAATGTTAGATAAGGAAATTAGAGCTACATCCATCTTATCTTTATCTGACTTGTTAGCTACCACATTAGGTTCTTCTACCACTGGAAGTACTGCAACATCAATTTATAGGACTGGAGGAAGAATGGCCTTGGATGCTTCAAGTTTGGTTTTCATCACCTCAAGCTCATCTTCCATCATATTTATCTTCATAAGCCCCTTTTCTTTGTCCTTTTCCAATAAAATGGATTCATCAAACAACTTTCCATACCTTCTGGAGAGTTGTGCAGTCTTGGCCTCATTTAAGTGAGCAAAATGAGTCATTGTCTTAGAAACCTCAAGATCATTGGTGGTCTGAACTATCCAGATGATCTTATCTCCATCCATCTTCTCTCCAATATTGACAAGATAAGGCTTCTAAGTTTTAAGGGCAAGAGACCACATTGCCAAAGTTTGGGATCTTGGATCATATCCGTACCCTCTTATCATGTCCCCAATTTGGACATCATATGACAAACCACCTTGTGGTTGTTTCCTTATCTGGTCAATTATGAAGGCAGAGGTCAAGTCCTATCCTACAACTAATAGCATCCCACTTGATTTAAGCAACTGCCTAGCCTTCTCAATAGATATATTTTTTGAAGTAGGATCATATGAGGCTAGGGCTTGTAGGGCCTCACTGCTTGTCTCTGCACCATCAGTCACTTGGCTAAAAACCTATTGCTTCTTTCTCCAAATCAAGAAGTTTTTGAATTCATCACTTTTGATAAAATTATCATCATTTATGAGCTCTTCTTGATACATTTCTCTCTCATATTTGTACAATGACACAGGTAGCTCAACCTCCTCTTGTGTGTCCACTTTCTTTCCTTCTCTTATATTTTTCCTTTGGTGAGGGTAGTAAGACCTATCTCCTAGAAATAAGGCAACAACCGTGGCACTCCTTTTACCTGCACTCTATGCTCTTGAAGACTCCCCTGCCTCTAGTCTTTGTCTCTTTTGAGGAGGCTCATGTATATCCCCTACCTCTGGGGCATCAGTCTCTTGTTCTTGAATATGCTCATCTACATTTTGAGGTGGGTTATCTTCCTCATATGAGTTGCCACTGCCAGACTCATACTCTAAGGATGAGTACGCCTTATCATCTTACAACCTTGCATCCAATTGGAAATCCAACTGATTATACAATATATCATACATTTCAATCATCTTGTTGACCTTGGTAATATAAGGGAGGTCCATGAGGAAACCCCCAAGAGAAATCCCTTCCTTCTTCAATTGTGCCTCCAAATCTAGCAAGTCATGAATCTTGTCCAATCTCTTCTCAATCTCCTCTTCATCAAGGATATTTCTTGTAATATCCTCAACATCACACCCCTGATGCTCCTTGATAGTACCAATACTAGGGATGAGTATCTTCTTTGCATTCTTTATGAAATCCTCAAGGTCCACATACCTATATGTAGCTGAAGCCATCTTAAAATGATTTAACCATCAACTGAGTTATGGAAGAGCTCTCTTTCCAACTGTAAAATTTGTTAGCTTAAACTATTGGGGAGTGAATGTACCTATCCTATGTGGAGCTAGGTGCTCCTTATTAGTCCATATAAACTACCAAATAAACTCCATTTGAGCAATCTATGGTGACATATACTTGGGAAGAATGTGTGGAGGTTATGGTCATCCATAAACCCTGATCAATATGAAAGTTTTTCCAAGGTAGAAGTCACCCCAGTTGTGATCAATTGACCACTTGTCAACATACTCTCTAGGCCTTAGAAGCCTAAGCACTTTAACTGGGATACTTGTGATGTTTGTTCCCATCATGTTTAGAATTGGGTTGACTATCCAATTTTGGAATCCACAAAACTCATTCTCATTTAAGGTGTAATTCCAAACCCTCATCTAGAGTTACACTGGGTTTTGTTTGCCACGAGACATCATCCTTGGTATCAACATACCTATGTCCACATAGTTAATATTATAAAATAGGATCAAATGCATCAACAAAGAATAATGCTTAACTTGGATGGCTTATTTCTTTCATTGATTGATACCAAGCCCTCATGAATCCTATCAATTACATACTGGATGTAATCATAGTCTATATTCACATGGGAATTTTCTAGGTCCAAGATGATCATTAGTAAATCTACAGGCATTCTATCTGCATCTCCATCAATTCTTAGGACTCAACATAACCCATATGCAAGGTACTTCATGTAGAAGTGGAGAGCTCTAAATTCATATGGGGCCTGTTGGTTTTTGAAAACTCTTATGCCACTTAGGGCTGCCAATATGCCTTGAGACTGATGTTAGGACTGGTTAAATCCAAATGTGAAAGCTCTGCAAGGCAACTGGACCAACTATAGGGACAAGACTACCCTCTTCACTTCTAGGTCTGCAAAACCATGGCGGGTGCACCTAATCCAGTAACTTATGGCATTTTAGGACTTTGGACTGGATTAAACAAAGCAGATGATAGCAAGAGACTACTAAATGTTAACCAGATATTCATTGAATCTCAATTGCTATGAAGGGTAAAATGGCCTTGTGAAGGGTATTACTAACAACAATAATACATAAAACTTAGAAGGGTCTTTGATTAATGAGGAAAGGGAAGGTAGACAAGAGCCAATCAGACATTGGACTCAACTAAATGTACTAATCCTTGATCAGTGCCATTATCCATTGGGTAGACCTCACATACAAACAATAAAACATGAACCAACTGTTGTCAAAGACTCGTAGCCATAAATATAAACATTCCAGCCCATCCACTGCTTATAAGATCCTTCTGTAGACAACCAAGACTGAATCTATGTCCCCTCTAAAGTATATTTCACTTGATCCTAGATCAAGAACTAAAGACAAGAACATATGCAAAGGTGACCCTATGAAATGGATCAGAAAATCCAAGATTCACAAGAATGACACCAAGGAGAGACTTGGAAGCATGAAAAACTTATATTAAGTATAATGAGTCATGTACATGATCAAAGTAGGACAGAGATCAAACCACTTCAATAATCTGCAAAAGACTTTCAGGAATTCTATTTAGCTTACATGCAATGTGATATAGCCCTGCTACAAACCCCTGTAACTAACTATAATCAGAACCTCTGGACTGATTAAAAATTGGAACCCCTTCTAAGTCAAAAAAGCTACAAATTATACCACTAGCTACCTTGGAATCCTAAGAGTAGAATGCAACAAGCTTCAGATAGCTAGGGTTAGGGTTTTTACAGCTAACCACAACAAAATTTCAAAAAACCACTGGAGGGAAAACCAGCACTAGCCTGTCAGACCAAGGATGATCTTCGCACTTGAGAAGAATCTTTGAGAAGGACAGGAAGATCAAAATTTACCATGCAAACCATATTGATCAGACCAACAAAACATCTCGAGCCAACAAACTATCCTCCCCCACATGATAAAACATCTGCAAGCAATCATGGAACACCCTGGACCACACCGCAACAACCAACGCCACCAAACCAGATAAAAAACTATCGTGAAAGCATTGAATTTTGGTACCTTATGTCGCAAAAACCCTTCTGCAAATTTGAATTTGAAATGCAATGGCTAATCGACAAAAAATTGAAACGTGGCCATCAATTATATCTCTTTCCCGGCACATCAGGTGGTCACATTTAATTCATAACAGTTGCGGGCCCCTTAAAAAGTCATCAGCCCCGTCAACAGTCAGTAACCAATCAAAATCGAACAACTCGGCAACACTGGCACTATGGACCTTCCTAACTCCGTAACCGCGATGTCTTAACAGTGGTCGCATGATTGCATAGCCTAGAAAAGGGGTATGCGAACATGTGACAAGCCTCCACGTCACCCCATGTCAAAATTGCCGCCACCGCTGCACAACGTGGCACCCTTGTCGCATGATCGCATGGCCGAAAGATGACCCCTGCGAACATGTGACAAGGCCAAAAGACTGCCAAGCATTCAGAGATTACACTACAAACTGCCTGCTAGGTCGTTAGATGCTAACTGATAACCGCCAAACATTAAGAGATTATGCGACTACATAGTTGCGTGATCTCCCAATAAAAGATGCAACCGCCAGGACATTTGGAGAATCGGTGACACAACCAAGCAAGACTGGGCCCATGCAAGAAACTGGCACATCACTACCAGTGGGAAATCCCACACCATCAAAACACCAGCCCCAGGGACACGTGTCAACTAGTCACATGATCGCATGTCAGAAAAATCTGACATGCAATCATGCGACAGCCAACCCCAGGCTACCACATCACCGCCAGCGGGACCACACCGAAGAGGCCTACCTTTTAAAATCTTTGAAGACCCGGGCCCACCATTACGTGACTAGGAGACCAAGGTAAAGTAAATCACCAGTGAAGTCACGAGATGTTAAGGGTTTAACCGTCAAAATTAGGACACTAGGAGATAATCACGAGTCGCCAGATCACGAAATGAAAAACTTAACTGCCAGGTAGCTGAACATCACCAAGAACTGGGACCCACATAGACAAGTGGCAAGTGGTCGCATGATCGCATGTCAAAAAAGTCTGACATGCGGCCATGCGATAACCAATCAGGAAGAGCCTGTAGACCTGGACCTACTTCACGCCCATATAAGAAAATCGAACGGCTGTCGCAAAAGCGTGAAGGATAAACATCATGCATCTTCACCATGCAACCATGTGACAACCACTGATTATGTCTAAACTTTAACTACACTGAGAAACTGAGAAGAACTGGGTCCCACCAACTGATCGCCCTTGCGCACTTAGGAAACGCTGGCAAATAAGAAACTGTGAGGCCGAAAACACACAGGGTTTTCGACACAGCGAAAGATTGAAAATACATAGTGTTTTCGATGCCAGAAGACAAGTGCACAAAAGCGGGAAGGCATAAGGTCAAAAACAATGAAGGTTTTCACACAGACTGAAAACATCATGGATTTTCAAAAACATTGTGGGTTTTTGACACTGTGGCAGATTTTGAAATTTGTTTCCTGTAGACCTTAGAACTTGAATAACTCCCTGGGTTTTGTGATTTAGGAGATGTGATCTAAACTGGAGCAAGGTGAAAACATGAATCACATAGGGCTAAGGGTGCACACCAAGAAAACTTGCAAGGAAATAGGCCATTTTCATAAGATTTTTGCAATGACTGGAAAATGGACTAACAGTGGCTCTAGTTGGGGACATGTATCTCTTGCAGATACAATGAGGACCTCAGATCTCTGGGAAGAAGTAGACCACCTAATGGAAAAACACAGAGACCTCAAAAAATACAGGGAACATGCAAAAAATGGCAACCGAATCAAGAAACAAGAAAGGAAACACACAACAAAAAGGGAAGAATATTTACAAATTTACTTGATGGCCCTAGGCCATCATAATGAAATCAATGACCCCCCTGAATCAAAGGTCTAATTTTCATCCACATATGCAACCAGCCACCTGAAAATTTCATGACCACCTTGCTGCAAACATATGTGAATAATCATGGGCTGAAGAATGAAACTATGCTGGTCACTACCCATGTTCTTCTAGTCATGACTATCTTCATACTCCAAGAAGTATGGGACATCATCTAATCATTCCTGATGACTGGAAACAAAAATGTGATCTAGTAATGCATCAGAAAATGAAACATACTCAGCATCATGCACTACATCAGAGTTACCTAGCTGAAAAGGACTTGAATCCTCTGATTTACCTTCATACATTGCCTCAGCCACTGAGCAACTTGGTTCCTCCAGGATGTCTTCATGAATTGGATCATGAACCAAGTGAAGGTCTTCTTCACTATCATGTTTGGCAAAATGAGGAAAAGAGTGTGAACAAGAAACTTGTTCACTATAACAATCTTCATAATAGGACAACACACTGTCATGGCCTTCAACCTCTTCTTTTGCAAGGTAACCACAAGAGGATAACTCTAATGAACATAAATCATCAAAAATATGAGCATCCTAAATCTTGTCAACATCTGACAAACTCATAAATTGCTGGTGGGTGGGAAGGGAAATATTAACACATTCATTAGGGATATCTACATCACTTGAGGCTAAACAAATACTGATGACATCATCATCTAATATATCATACATAGTGTGGTTGCTATCTAGTAGTGTTGGAGCAACAAAAGAATTAGAGGCACACATGTCATAGTCAGACCCTACTGACTCATGCTCTCGGTCAAAATCAATGTGTGCTGAATGTGAGAACTCAGAGTCATCCCTCCTTGCATACCTGAGATATTCACAAGATAGGAGATCTAAAATTTGTTCACTATGAAGTGAACAACTATCCTCAAGAACACCCCCCTCTGACATACAATCATCAGCAACATCTTCATTCATCCAATCTTCTTCTTCACTTGATTTATTGCACAAACTTTCTGCCCCATAATGAGAAAGAGCATCACTCTCATAATTGCAAGAAAGAGTGTCAGCACTAGACACATCTCCTTCATAAGTTTCATCATTCCCAATAATAGTACTACTAGACACAACCCCAAGTGCATCCTAAAGATCAAGACTAGCATCACTAAGTACCCAATCCCTGATACATACATAATATTCTTCCCACAAAGCAACTAACTAACTGGTTGACTCAGGAAAACAAAGCTCCAAGAATAAACCAATGAATTCAGATTCTGCAAACTCAACATCATATAGAAGCTCATCATATGCACCACAAAATCTATTATAAAAAAAAGATATGGATAGATCTTGTCTGCATCCTACCTTTAACCTTACCAATTTTATACAATCCCTAAGGATGCCTTGGTCTAATAATGCAAGCTCCTCCTCAAGCTTACCCATTACAACTTAATGCAGTACTTCCATAAAATTTTGCAGAGATGCAACTAAGAACTTGAAGTATGCAAACCTCTACTCACACCTTATCCTTTCCTTAGTGCTTGATCACTTAATAAGGAGACATTTCAGATCTTTGAGAAATACTTAGGAATTTTACAGCAAAAGACTTTATTGACTGGAAAGCAAGGTAGATCTAGAGCTCATCTTGTAGCTCCATCAAGTTCTTTGCAGTGTATAGTCACCACCTCCTTGGAGAGGAAAATTTATCACTTGTATTGTAGCTTCTTCCAATCAACCACAACTCCATCAAGTAAACATGCAATATTTATCAAAAGATGCACTGATCAAACAAAGAAAAATCAGAGCTGCCACTCACAACTAGGTGAGAAAATTTTGCTAATGCTTGTTTGTTCATCTGACTCTATTCTAGACTCTCCCCAGTAGAGTCACCATCTTGTTGGTGTTTGAAAACTCTTATGCCACTTAGGGCTACCAATATGCCTTGAGACTGATGTTAGGACTAGTTAAATCCAAATGTGAAAGCTCTGCAAGGCAACTGGACCAACTATAGGGACAAGACTACCATCTTCACTTCTGGCTCTACAAAACCATGGTGGGTGCACCTAATCCAGTAACTTATGGCATTTTAGGACTTTGGACTAGATTAAACAAAGAAGATGATAGCAAGAGACTACTAAATGTTAACCGAACATTCATTGAATCTCAATTGCTATGAAGGGTAAAATGGCCTTGTGAAGGGTATTACTAACAAAAATAATACATAAAAATTAGAAGGGTCTTTGATTAATGAGGAAAGGGAAGGTAGACAAGAGCCAATCAGACATTGGACTCAACTAAATGTACTAATCCTTGATCAGTGTCATTATCCATTAGGCAGACCTCACATACAAACAATGAAACATGAACCAACTATTTTCAAAGACTCGTAGCCATAAATATAAACATTCCAGCCCATCCACTGCTTATAAGATCCTTCTGTAGACAACCAAGACTGAATCTATGTCCCCTCTAAAGTATATTTCACTTGATCCTAGATCAAGAACTAAAGACAAGAACATATGCAAAGGTGACCCTATGCAATGGATCAGAAAATCCAAGATTCACAAGAATGACACCAAGGAGAGACTTGGAAGCATGAAAAACTTATATTAAGTATAATGAGTCATGTACATGATCAAAGTAGGACAGAGATCAAACCACTTCAATAATCTGCAAAAGACTTTCAAGAATTCTATTTAGCTTACATGCAATGTGATATAGCCCTGCTACAAACCCCTGTAACTAACTATAATTAGAACCTCTAGACTGATTAAAAATTGGAACCCCTTCTAAGTTAAAAATGCTACAACTTATACCACTAGCTACCTTGGAATCCTAAGAGTAGGATGCAACAAGCTTCGGACAGCTAGGGTTAGGGTTTTTCAGCTAACCACAACAAAATTTCAAAAAACCACTGGAGGGAAAACCAGCACCAGCCTGTCAGACCAAGGATGATCTTTGCACTTGAGAAGAATCTCTGAGAAGGATAGGAAGATCAAAATTTACCATGCAAACCATACTAATCAGACCATCAAAACATCTGAAGCCAATAAACTATCCTCCCCCACATGGAAAAACATCTGCAAGCAATCATGGAACACCCTGGACCACACCGCAACAACTGACGCCACCAAACCAGATCAAAAACTACCATGAAAGCATTGAATTCTGGTACCTCATGTCGCAAAAACCCTTCTATAAATTTGAATTTGAAATGCAACGGCTAATCAACAAAAAATTGAAACGTGGTTGTCAATTATATCTCTTTTTTGGCACATCGGGTGGTCACATTTAATTCATAATAGTCGCGGGCCCCTTAAAAAGTCATCAACCCTGTCAACAGTCAGCAACCAATCAAAACCAAACAACTCAGCAACACTAGCACTATGGACCCACCTAACTCCGCAACCGCGATGTCCAAATAGTGGTCGCATGATCGTATAGCCTAGAAAAGGGGTATACAAACATGCGACAAGCCTCCACATCACCCCATGTCAAAACCACCACCACCGCTGCACAACGTGGCACCCTTGTCGCATGATCACATGGCTGAAAGATGACCCCTACAAACATGCGACAAGGCCAAAAGACTACCAAGCATTCAGAGATTACGTGACAAACTGCCCGCCAGGTCGCTAGATGCTAGCCGATAACTGCCAAACATGAAGAGATTATGTGACTACATAGTCACATGATCTCTGAATAAAAGATGCAACCGCCAGGAGATTTGGAGAATCGGTGACACAACCAAGCAAGGACTGCCACATCACTACCAGTAGGAAAGCCCATGCCATCAAAACACAGGTCCAGGGACACGTGTCAACTGGTTGCATGATCACATGTCAGAAAACTCTGACATGCAATCATGCGACAGCCAACCCCAGGCTGCCACATCACCGCTAGTGGGACCACACCAAAGAGGCCTACCTTTTAAAAGCTTTGAAGACCTGGGCCCAGCATTACGCGACTATGTGACCAAGGTAAATTAAACCGCCAGCCAAGTCGCCAAATTTTAAGGGTTTAACCGTCAGAATCAGGAGACTAGGAGATAACCACGAGTCGCTAGATCATGGAATGAAAAACTTAACCGCCAGGTAGCTGAACATCGCCAAGAACTGGGACCCATGTAGATAGGTGGTAAGTGGTTGCATGATCACATGTCAAAAAATTTTGACACACGGCCATGCGGCAACCAATCAGGAAGAGCCTGCAGACCTAGACCCACTTCACGCCCATATAAGAAAATCGAACGGCTATCACAAAAGCGTGAAGGATAAACATCATGCATCTTCACCATGCAAACATGCGACAACCACTGATTATGTCTGAACTTGAATCACACTAGGCAAATGAGAAGAACTGGGTCCCACCAATCGATCGCCCTTGTGCACTTAGGAAACACTGGCAAATAGGAAACTGTGAGGCTGAAAACACACAGGATTTTCGACACAGTGAAAGACTGAAAACACATAGGGTTTTCGATGCCAGAAGATAAGTGCACAAAAGTGGGAAGGCATAAGGTCGAAAACAATGAAGGTTTTCACACAAACTGAAAACATCATGGATTTTCAAAAACATTGTGAGTTTTCGACACTGTGGCGGATTTTGAAATTTATTTCCTACATACCTTAGAACTTGAATAACTCCCTGGGTTTTGTGATTCAGGAGATGCGATCTGAATTGGAGTAAGGTGACAACATGAAGCACACAGGGCTAAGGGCGCACACCAAGAAAACTTTCAAGGAAATAGGCCATTTTCATAAGATTTTTGCGATGACTGGAAAATGGACTAACAGGGCCTTCATGTGGCTTGGGAGAGGGGAAACATACTTCCCTGTCTTGGGCATGTGGTGGACAATCTGAGATTTCACAAGTTCAATTTGACTCACATATTTTTCTTTCTCCTTCTTCAAGTGAATCTCCTTTGAAGAAGAGGTGTACAAATTGAAAGTTTTCATGAAATACCCTCTATCTAGTGTGACAAGTGTAGATTGGTCACTTCTGCTAAGAGACTTGGAGATTGGGTCATAATTTCAAGCTAGTTCTATCAGAAGGTCAACATCAAGTAAGACATTAGGGACTACAAGCTTTCCCATACCCAATTTCCAAGCATTGCACACTGGAATCTACTTACCCCAGTTGCTATAAAAATAATTAAAAATATGAAAACTTGAAGTAGGAGTAATAGGGTTCCTATAATTAGCCATAGAATCAGTAAAAGTCTTATCTCTAACCTTTATATTTTGAGTGGATTTTGGAAGTAGGGTAATGAATTCCTTTGAGTAATTTGGCTTCCCTTTCTCTTCTTCACTTTGTTCTCTTGCTCCTTCACTAGATAAAGCACAACTGGATTCTGGTTGACTCATCTTTTCTACTCTGAACTAAGTTCTACTCTACAAATTTGACACTTCAAAATTACACACTACAATAGCCTTTCTTTCACAATTTCTCTCTGAAAAATGATAAGTGTAAATGTAGGAGTTTCTTGTCTATATATCTTTGATCAATGAATGCGTGGAAATTTCCAGAATCATAGAAAATCTTCCCATAGTCACCTCTGCATTCACTCTATATGCAACCAAATTCAAATCCAAGCTAGCCATAATGTGTGAAGTTGACAGGTTGCATTCAATTTTCAAAAAGAAAGAAAAAAGACATTATTTTTTTATGGTTTAAAAGCCCTCAATAACCCTTAAAAACCCTCACTTGAAATCTAATTTGCTAGCTCATTACTTTTTCCATCTCAGCATGGTACCTTTTCCACATCAAAACTACCTTTTTCCTTTATCGCTGACGAGAAATTAACCAAGCGTTATTTGGAGATCACACGAATACAACCTTCTCATAATCTCTAAACACTTTTCTTAATTGTGGTTTTATCTTGAGAACAAGTGATTGAGACAAGTTTCACAACCTCTTAATCTTTTCCTTAACCTCAGTTCCATTATGAGATTTAGTGACCACAACATTCTCAAAATATCACAAAACTTTCATTAACCCTGGTTTCTTCGAAGAATGAGAGGTAAGCCTTTATCTCCAATTCGCTAGATACTTTTCTTAGCCTCAACCAGTTCTTGAGATTAAACACTAGCATTTAATCTTTTTGTCATCTATGGTTATCGCTGAATCTCTAGATACTACAAGATTTGACCATGGTTTTATGATAATAGGAGATAACCATCTTGTTACTTACCTTTAGCCTTGTCGCGGGATCTCTAAGTGTTTAGCTAATAACAGCTAGCATCACGATAATTAGAGATAACCTCATTCACCAAGTCACCAGACAAATTATCTTAACTCTCATCCATCTGGAGATCACAAGATAGCACAAAATTTTAGTCTCTTTAAGCCTTATCACCTAGTCATCAAATGTTTATGTACTTCACCATTAGAACCAGAGACCAGGAGAAAACCCTTTTCGTTGGATTGCCAAATGCTAAGTCACTAACCATCAAAATTAAGAGATTAGGAGATAATTGTCTCCGCTAAATTGTTGAACGTTTCAC
>BSBK01001834.1:1690000-1737500 GCA_027943335.1 Chamaecyparis obtusa | reverse complement strand
AACAATAGGGAGTAAATGTTTTTGGAGAAATAAATCCTTGTTGGCTCCTGAATTTGCAGTGCAAATGCAACCCCAACAATCAAGTGAATTTATTTCCAGTAAGTGTGTTTGAAATTCAAATTTGTGGGGGAAATTTGTGATAAAAAATAGAAAAAAGAAAATAATTCTTCTATTCTTTATTAAGTTGAGCTGATTGTGAGAAATAACACAAAAGGAATTTTCAGATTTTGTCCTCTTTGTGATACAGAGAATTTTATGATAAAAGAAACTGTGTGTTTGTCTTGTTGAGCAGTGATTTCTCTAGACATATTGTGAGAGCTCTGTGAAGCTCCAAGTAGTATGTATGCAACTCAATATTGCTTCAAGTTAGATTTGTAATCAGTAGTTTTCAAATTAGAAGTTATTTTCAAATTTGTAATTCATATTTCCAAAATTTATAGAAGTAATTTTCAGATTTAATAAATGCAAGCAAGAAAGAATCTTGCATACCTCCAACTCTTGTTTTGTTGTCTCCATCATTTTTGTTCTGCTATACATTTCCAGTGATTGGGAAAAATCAAAGTTTGAAAGGCCGTGTTTTGCTACCATGTATTTTGGTATTTATTTTTTGAGCTCAATGTTTGATCATTTAAATTTTTTTTACAACACTAACATGTTAAATATAGAATGTGGTATCATTGGCTGCACAATGTAACAATTCTTTTGCCAAATCAATGGAAGATGTGAAAAGAATTTTCCTTAACGAGAAATTTATTCAACCATTCCAGAGTATGAACTATACAATTTTGCAAGCAAGTAAAATGAATTGACAACTCACAATAAAATTATGCTTTCAGCCGAATATGTAACTGTCGGTTGCCTAGAGCTCAGATTATTTTTGGGTCCAGTCTTGCTATTTGCCATAGGTTTTGGCTAAGGCTTTTCAGATCCACAATGAAAAATGAAAGAAATCGGCTCTAAATTTACTTTGCCATAAATGATTGAATTCCATTACCATTGGATGACCCCACAACCATATTCACTTCAATCAATAAATGTGGAAAGGAAAAGAATTTATATGGTTTCACAGATTGTTTCTAACTAAATAAAAATAAAAATTGATTGGGTATACTACTAAATAAAAATTGGTCACCCTACACACAGAGGTTAAGACAAAATGGGTGTTTGTGTGGAACATTCAAGTTAAAATATCACATATTTACCAATCTAGATCTATATTTAACCATAATATAGTAAGAATTATCATAAAATAATTCATGTATAAATATGCAACTTGTATCATTTTTTTGTTGATCATTGTTAG
The DNA here is from genome assembly GCA_027943335.1 of Chamaecyparis obtusa. Classification (NCBI taxonomy): domain Eukaryota; kingdom Viridiplantae; phylum Streptophyta; class Pinopsida; order Cupressales; family Cupressaceae; genus Chamaecyparis; species Chamaecyparis obtusa. The sequence continues at coordinate 1,736,197 of BSBK01001834.1, read as the reverse complement.
AAATTAGAGGAAATGATTATGTTTGGCCACTGAATCCAGACAATTCCCATTATTTGTTATACAGGAAAGAAACTCTCTAAAAATAAATGAGAACAATATAGTCACCTGAGCTTTGAGTGAAGGCAAATGGATATAAATACACCATAATGAGCAACACAAGGACAAATTTATAGAAAACAAAATTTCCCATTTTGATTTTGAATGTTCGGAAAATGTATTTTTTTTCTAAAAATTATTCTCTCTTGATGAATGGGCATGATATTTCAGTATCGCTAAACTCACTATTTATATCCATGTCAACATAATAATTTCATGGAGCATTGAAGACCAAAAGAAGCGTCGCCCCTAGAAAACTCACTAAACTAAATTGATGCTCCCCTAACCATAATACTAAATTCTTCAAGAATTCTGACATTTTCTAGAAAGCTCCTTTCTTTAGATTCTAGAAATATTACATTTTAGGAAACAAAATCACAAAATCAAAGCTTTGCAACATGGATGACATAGATTTTTGTACAAAATAGAAATATCTAAGTTCCAAATTCTTTGCACTCGCCTGCTTTCAATAGAAATGATTAAGCTTTTTCAATAGAAATATCTAGATTATACCATCAATCTAATGTATTCATAATCATTTAACCACACTGCGTTAAAACCAAGGCTATATGTTTGAATACAACATGAGTTATAGACCTAAAAAAAATAGGCAATCTTCATACAATAAATTGATGGCTCTATGTAATGACTCAAACCGGTCCTTTCCCAAAACTCCACAAATATATCTCATGCAAATTTAAACAAATAAATACATGCAATAAACTATTGATTCAACAATAATAAACAACAGTACATTCCATTACATAATTCAGAAAATTGTTATCATATTATACAACAACAATATGAAATAATGGAACTACAGTAATCCAATCTAAAATATAGAATACTACAACAAGATTGGATGATCAAGAGCTTATAAACACAATGGAGAACTCTATTGTGAATCTGCACCAGAGATGAATTGGGTTTCTATCCAATCCACTGAGAAAGCCTGAAGGTTTCTGTCCTCAGGTTTCAGAATCAAAAGCTAAAGCTTCCTGGATTCTCCAAGAGAAATAAATTCATAAAGTGAGCATGCTCAAATGAGACTCCAAGCCTTCTTTTAAAGTTTCACTTGTGACTCTTCAGTTTCCTCACTCTGTCTCTTCATATTCCACTTAAAGTCACTTTTTAAATAAACATAATCGTTAAGTTAAATAAAGTGACATAATAAATAAAGTAAGAAATCTTCTAGCATTATAATGGAGGACCAAATGAACTTAGATGATGACGTGTGATAGCTTGTCAAAAAGCTCTTGGCGAGATGCTCCAATTACACTATGGAAATGCCAGGAAAATTGAGTTTTGTCGACTTACTATAAATATTAAGTACCCCAGAAACCTTTTGGAAATTACTCTGATTGGCCTAAAACTAAAATCACCTAGGCCAAATATCTCATTGATCACTGCTAAGCCTCGGTTATCCCACCAAACCATGATGAGAAGGCTAACGACATGACATGAAATAATGTGCCCCAAAAAGGGGACATTACAAATCATCCCTACTTGAAGATTGTTTTCCTTCAAGAAATTGATATCTGCATGTTGTGACCATAATACCTAGATCCAATACCAACCTTAGGGAGACTACTCCACCAATCTATCATGAACAATTGTAACAAACATTATGCCTTGACTTGTGAATTCATTCACACAACAACAATACAGAAACTAGTCTAATGTTAGGATCCCAAATCACTCCATGTGTCTGATCGGTCAAATTAATCTACCTTGTGCTACCATTGACTATGAGAAAAACCTTAGTCCAACTAAAATCACCAGCACCTCTATGCTCAAATGAAAGGGGAAACAAAACATCATACCAATCAGCTCTTAGAATAATTACCAATCATGAGAATGCCCTTCCTTGATCTCATAAACAAAAGGGCCATCCATCTCCCTAGCTAACTGGAATATCCTATCAATCTATGCCCATATTGAGTGAATCACCAGAAATGTCCAACTACCATAACATTGCCCCTCTGATCTGAAGCCCAAACCATAAACTGTATTGAAGAGGCAAGTGACCAAGACTATCGAACAAGGCTTCCTCCTGCAAGTAGGGAAGCGTACCCAAACAATCACTCATCGTAAACCTATGAAATAATTGGAAAAGAAAGTCCTTCGTAGGTGGGCAGAATGGAAAGAAAAATGCATCCCATACAATGTGGCCAACATGTGATGCACTAACCAACTCTATTGAAAATCTTGAATCAACATTAGGATTCCATAGCTGTCTCTCTATACCCAAAGTCATACAGTGCACACCATTGTGTGAAAAATTCACACCAAAAAGCATAATCATCATACCAAGCTCAATAACCCCATACTGAATAAGCTCTACCCAATCATCATCATCATATCCCAAATGTGTGGTGATAGAATTACCATAAGCACTGGATGAATTGGTATGATAGTGTAGTGGAGTTACAGTAGTGGGTATATGCACAAAGATGGGGGACCAATAAGGTGCCACTTTCCTTTTTGGCTCCCAAACGGCCATAGTGCGTACGCACTAAAGCACATGCGCCCTATAGGGCACACATGCCATGGCTTGGGTTACCCAAGCCTTAAGCTTAGGCAATGCAAAACATAGTGTGTGCGCCCTATAGGGTGCACGCACTATGCAAAAATATAAAATGCATACACCCTATGCAAAAAATACAAAACCATAACATGCATAGTCTTGCATAGCGCTAGAGCGCTATAGCATGTGTTCCCTTTGCAAGAAACATAAAAGTTGTGTGTGTGTGTGTGTGTGAGAGAGAGAGAGAGAGGGGGGGGGTGGGAAGGTGTGTGTGTGAGAGAGAGAGAGAGAGAGAGAGAGAGGGGAAGATGGTAAGAAAGGAAAATATAGCCTTTGTGTGTGTATGTGTGTCTCTCTCCCTCTCCCCTTGTCACCTCTCTCTCTCTCTCTCTCTCTCTCTCTCTCCCTCTCTCTCTCTCTCTCCCCCCCTTTCCTCTTCCCCTATCCTTCTCTCTCTCTCTCTCCCTCCCTCTCCCCCTATCCTTCTCACCTCACTCTCTCTCTTCCTCTCTCAACCCCCTCCACCTTCTCATTCATTCTCTCTCACTCCCTCTCCCTCACCCTCCCTCTCCCCCTATCCTTCTCACCTCACTCTCTCTTCCTCTCTCAACCCCCGCCACCTTCTCATTCATAAATTTTCATAGCACATACGCACTATAGTGCATGCATGCTATGCAAAATTATGACTTGCATAGCACCTATGCGATATTCAAGTCATAAATTTGAATAGTGCGTACAGGTTATTGCGCGTACGCACTATAGCACATGTGGGATTTATAATACATTGGAATCCACCAATCCTAAAGCTTGGATTTTCCTTGGAGATCCAACCCAAAGGCTTGGAGGATTCAAATAGGCCCGAGACATGTTTTCTAGCAAACATACAAAAAAATCACATATTTTTTTGTGTGCTCCTCGTCAGGTTTACTCGTGGTTCAATAAAGTTAAAATCAAGCGACATGTATTATAGATCTCCATGTTAGGTATCTAACCATAATTTATTTTGAATTCTAATTATGTTAATCTTTTCATTTCTAATTTCTTTTGTATGTATGTCCGATTTTAGTCACAAAGCAATGTGTAGTATTTTGGGCATAGATTTTGGCTTGTTCGTCAAATTTTGCAACAAGTTACTTTTTTAGAAACTAGACTCCATTATACACACTTTAAAAAAAGAGAAAATCTGATTTTTGAGTTCTTTTCAATGATTTCTAGGGGGGGTATGTGCAAGATCATGAGGGGCCAAAAAGTGGCGATGTCAGTTCAAAACTTTGACAATGTAGCTGATGACTTTTTTTTCACCCAAATTTGATAAAATGAAAAGGGTATCTTAAGGAGATTATCAGCTTTCTATCAATATAATTGCTGTCAAATTTTGAATTTGGTAAGTAATTATTAGTTATTTTCTAATTGAGCTACCTCTAAAGTGCCGATTTATATACTGATTGAAAAATGACTATAACTTTCAGACTGTATAACATTTTTGAAATCCAAAAAATGCGTCACATTCTATGCTTCACCTACTATAAGGAAAAAAAATAAAATTTGAATTTTGTAAAGTTTTGAATGAGTTAAGGTGGTCAGACACAGGAGTTTTTTTATTCTGAAAATGTTGTAGCAAAACATTCATATTTAATTATTTTTTTGGAATAAAATTAAAAAAAAATATGTGTCACATCCAGGCATGAGTCTACTACTTGTATATAAAATCTTATAATAAAATATTATCATTTGATTATGATTAAGGTGGTCAAACATACACCTACTTTTTTTTTTCCTAAAATTTTTGTATTGCTGCATTGAAATCTATACTTTTCACCAATCATATTAACTTTTTCTCAAAAAAGGCCTAGTATTTTAGAAATTAAATTCAATTTTCTATAGATTCTATTCTTACAACTTTTTGATATTAGGTTCATAGCTAGTTGAAATTTTCACGTCAAGTTGACTAACCCTAATTTGCTGATTTTTCATTGCCACTTAAGGGCTTAGTTTGGCCCCTCATGATCTTGCACATACCCGGGGAGCACACATAAATTTCATGTTTTCAAGATGCACTTTGGAAATTCATAAAAAATAATACATTCATCAAAAAATTAGCAGAAAAATCTAAGATAAATTATGTGGTGTTAGCCAACTTCAAACCGTAGTGAATAAAAAAATTCAAATTTTTTTTTAACATTTTAGGGGGAGCACACCATATGCTATGTTATGTTTTTTCACAAAAAATAGGACCACTTTTTGTGCTCCCCTTTTTGAAGGCCTTAATTTGCACCATTTTCAAAATAAATTAGTAGTTTAGAAACTAGATTCAAAGTATTACAACTCTTATTGTTGTCGCATCTTAAAATTTTGAGTCTAACTATCTTAAATTTCTCATTGAAGTTTGGAGTTTTCTGATTTCAAAAAAAAGTGGCATCTTATACCCCCTTTTTGGTCCCCCATCTTGGTGCACTTACCCTAGTGTGAAGAGAGGAATGAATCATGGGATGCTCACCAACACGAGACATCTCACCATCAGTGAGAGGTAGTGCAAGGAAAGGCATATCACCCATCATGAAATAAGACATAACCACCCATCTTGAATAGCTGATGTAGAAACTAAACTGATCAACAACTAAGCTCACCCTACTACTCCAATTTGGTGTTGAAGAATCTTCTCTAGTAACTAACCTTGGGTCCAAAATCCTACAACCAAATCTCATCCTCATCATAGGACTAGGAAATATTTTCCTCATCTAGCTCGAAGAGGGGATTATCAAATGTCAATTCAGCACCCATCTCAAACAAGGAATTATCAACCGCCTAAAAGTGGTCTAACTCATAAAGAAACTCTGGGTGACCCAAAGATCTTTTTGGACAATTATCTAAGTCATAGGTCTGTTGTATGTTATCAAGCTCCTGAATCACCTCCCGAAAGAATTCAAACCTTTCCTTATCATCATGTTCCCTGTACTAGCTAGAGGCAACAATCTAATTTTTTGCCTCCTATAGAGCAATACGTGTATGTTCCAAAGTGCCTGAGTAGCACTAAGCTCCTTATTGAGATTATTGACCTCATCCTTCTTTTCCCTCAACTGCTTAGCATATTTCCCAACAACTTGTAACAAGTGGTCATGGTCTACAAGTAAACTTAGATATTCTGATTTCCAATCCTCAAATGCTATTCTGACCCCCTATAATCTGCAACATAGGATCCAATCCTTATATCATCTTTCCCTTTATCCCTATGAGCCTTCCTATAGAGATCATCAATAACCTATTGAGTGCTATCATGGTGAACAAGAGGTGCGATAATGGCATCATCACTGACTTTTAGCTAAGTTTTTAAGGCACGCTTCTCATCAATGTTATTCTGTGATGTACTATAAAATGGGTGCATGAGTGAGGTGCTACTAAAGAAGTCACATGATTTTGCATTACATGAATCGCTAAAGGTCTCCAACTCATTACCACAACCTATAACCATGAATTTGTCAAACTCAGCTACCAAGTCACCAAAGTAGAATTATGAACACTCTCCACTGTGTCCAGAAAGAGATGTAGTCACAACTATATTTTCTTTATCATTAGTCTGCAATTTATCTTCCCCTTGATTAATATTAAAAACATGCCCCTGGAACCAGCCCTCTTGGCATACGAAACAAATCTGCCTTGTACTCACTTGGTCCTGGCCCATTACTAGAGATCCTGCAACCTATAATCCTAAGGATACTTGTTCATTTTGAGTCAATGAAATCTTGAATTTTTTAGCTTGAATCTTAATTAATTCAGATGAGAGTTCACATGCCACAGATGAGTACTTTATTCCTCCTCTCCATATTGCCAATAATTCTGCTTTCAATTGTTTTCATATGTCATAGTCCTCATCTAAGGTTAGGGATAGGATAGTCTTTATGTATGTATTCACCTCATCTAGATGATGCTTCCTGACATTACTTAGGAGGCACTAAAATAATTATTGAACTATTTTATCATAGCCTAGATTCAACATGTGACTAAAAATTCTAGTGCTTGCCATTAACTCCAAGATTTTTACCTGCTTACCAAAGGTAGAATCTCTATCATATTTCAATCTACCTAAACTATCCACAATCAGCTATAATACATGTCTGCAGATGTGATCTGTATAAGGAGTAATAGGATTTGTAATCTGAGTGATCTTACTGAGATATGAGGCGACTAGAAGTCTAACATCTTGATGTGGGTGTCCCATAAACCTGCGTTGGACCAAAGAAACCATTAAGGGGTGCATAGCCCAATTGAAGAGCCTACAATCAGATTGATCTATCCTAGATGGATATGAGTTTATTTCATCTAGTTTGGCCAACATATTTCCCATAATTTTTTGCTCCTCCAATTTCCATCCAAAGCAACATAACTCATTTTTTATTTCAATTTCCTTCTCAATGTCCCTTAGTTGCACACTGTAAAATGTGCTATTGAATTCCTTTGAGAATACTAGGCTTTCCAAGGACTCCATGATTTAATTTTCTCCAAGTTTCACACAAAGGGCTGAATCAACTTCTATAACTGTCGAATGTTGTTATCACAATAAAAATTCTGATTATTCAGGTTGAAGATGATCAAATTGTTCCCTACTCTCATAGACTTGTTAAAATTTCCATACCATTCTGATAATAAATAATCTATCACCAATTGTTCTATCTCTTATTCATTTCTTTATGTATTCATAAATGATCAAGGACTGACTGATTTTTTTCAGAAGGATATGTAACTTCTCTTTTGATAAGTAAAGATACTATTTTATTTCTCATGAAAATTTCATCTTACATTAGCACTGTCAATTGAAAATGTATGCAAGTGTAAATTTCAATGTATGAACACTCCCAGCATACATGGACGAACTGTATATTCATGATGCTTTAACAAGGTCAGACATAAAAGTTGCAGTGGATTCCTCCCTACTACTACTTCCACTTCTTGCAAGGCTCTACATTCTCCAAGTGACATTTTAGTAAATATTCATGGCAAAGAATATATTAATGTTCCGTTAAAAGTTTGACTTTAAATTGATCTTTTGTATATCGAATGTTTTAAGTCTTGATTATATAGTTGAGCCCCACTCCCTATAATCTCCGACTTACAGATTTCTACTAGAAGATAAAATTTGCTGCAAACAAATCTGATGACATCTGCCACATTCTCAATTAAAATAAATATTCCCCACATAGACTGTGTTTATTTCTAGCTAGCAGATTCGATAAAGTATGGACGCAATATTCATGTACTGAAAGAAGCACATAGGTGATGTATTACTTAGATGTTGTGGATTCCAACATGAGTCGAGATTCTTCCACAATAATGTTACCTCCACCTGTAGCAGTCTTAGTTGATATTCCCTATCATGCAGTCAGTACATGGTGTTTTCTCATTGCATCATCACCTCTAGCCAATTACTCTTCATGTATGGGTCGTGACCTGGCTATCTCTTCTATCTCCCTGCACCCAAAACTTTGTTCATCGACTTGTCTGGTGTCACCAGTGTTCGGCTTGAGGTCATCTCCTTTCACTAGAATAGACATAGGTGTCTAAACACTCTCATGTGTTCTTGACTAATGTAGGGGCACATGCTACTTCCTACCAACTTGGCACCAGCTCTAAGTGAGGCAAACACTGACTATGGTCCACCATGCACGTACACAGCTCATAGTTGTCTCCACATCTTGTTCCCAGCATTCATTCATCTACCATCAAATCCATCAAGGGGCTGGCTCAAATGCATAAAGTGAGATTCGACTTCCTTCAAACCTTCATGTGCTATCTTCTGTGCATATTACCACTTTTTGTGGTGGTTTACTACTTAGTGTGAACACACACTTTTCCTTTGAACACTAGTTTGTACTCTCAATGAGTGTTACACAAAATTTGTGCACCAAAACTCTTCCAGTTATGATCACTCACCTGTGCACGGTATGCTTGTATGCAAGGAGGATAGGTTCCAACAATGTCCACATTCCAAATGTATTCTCCTTAGACTTAATAATACTATTTGACCCCAAACATGTGATTTAATAAAGTCCCATTACAAACACGGACCAAACTTTGTAAAAGTCCTGACTAGTATAAGGGCTTGCAACAATTTGGAACTATAGCTTTATACAAGGCTTCGATATAATTTCTCCTCATAGAATGGCTCCAGAATAGTTGCATTCATTAATAAATCTTAATGCTAGAATTACATTCATGGTGATAACTGTGATTATGAACTTCAAACTTTAGGAAATATTAGTGAATCAAAATCCACTGATCATTTGCATGTTGTTTTTTCAATAAGTAAAGCCACTATTCAGTCAACAAAAACTGGGAATTGAAAGAATTCTTTTTTTATAAATTTGGATTGAAATCAAACTATATGTATACTGAAGATAAAGGATTTTCCTTCTACCCCTGAAACTTTACAAACAATTGATTTCTACAAATAAAGTTGTAACTAGAAGATATCTGAATGATTTTTTTTGGATAAAAACCTCACAGTTTTTAGCTCTGATACCACTGTAATGACCTGAACCGGTCTTTTCCTGAAATTCCACAAATATATCTCATGCAGATTTAAACAAATAAATACAAGCAATAAACCATTGATTCAACAACAATAACCAATAGTACATTCTATTACATAACTTAGAAAATTGTTATCATATTATACAATAGCAGTACAAAAAAATGAAACTACAGTAATCCAATCTAAAATATAGAATACTACAGCAAGATTGAATGATTAAGAACTTGTAAACATAATGGTGAAATCTGTTGTGAATTTGCACCAGAGATAAAATGAGTTTTCATCCAATCCACCGAGAAAGCCTGAAGGTTTCCATCCTTAGGTTTGAGAATAGAAAGTTGAAGCTTCCTGGATTCTCCAAGAGAAATAAATTCATAAACTGAGCATGCTCAAATGAGACTCCAAGCCTTCTTTTAAAGCTGCAGTTGTGACTCTTCAGTTTCCCCACTCCGTCTCTTCATATTCCACTTAAAGTCACTTTTTAAATAAATATAACCATTAAGTTATAAAGTGACATAATAGATAAAGTAAGGAATCTTCTGGCATTAAAATAGAGGGCCAAATGAACTTAGATGATGACATGTGATAGCTTGTAGGAAAGCTCTCGGAGAGACACTCCAAGTCCACTATTGAAATACTAGGAAAACTGAGTTCTACTGACTTATTATACATAGTAAGTACCCTGTAAACTAGGGATAACTTTAAGGAACCCCTCCCACCCGAAAAGTATAAAATCATGGTGAATCACATTTGTTTTGGAGGGAGAATTTTTTATTGTGATGAAAAATTATGTGTCAAAATATGGATATTTAGTGGCGAATTTTTTAATATTGTATACCATTTTTATAAAAAAATGGTGACTATATTTTTTTCAAGGAAAATTATTAATATTGATGGTGAATTATGTTTCAGAATATGGATATTGGTTGGTGAATATTTTAATAGCAGATACCATTTTTATAAAAATATGGTGAAACTATTTTCCAAATATTTGAATTAATTTATTTATCATGGCGAATGACATGTGTGATGATTTCGGAGAGAGTTTTCAGTAAAGGAGTTATCTCACCGCATTTCCTCCAAAATGCACCTTCCACCATTCATCTCTCTTAATCCAATGGTTGTGATTTGATGTTGAAGTTTCATCAGGTCCCACTCCCATCACTATGACATCACAGACTCACATGACACACGTCTGTTGGATTTACAACATATCAATGGCCAAAGGTGAATTTTGGGCCTATTGTTTCTCTTCATAATATTTACGAAAAACTCTTGGTAGAATCATGACACATGGTCATGGTATGATTGATCATACCATGTGGTGACATGTCATACCTATTAGAAAGTAAAGACCACCAAGATAACTGAGAGGGGGCGGGGGGGGGTGAATCAATTATCTGATAATTAAACCATTTATCAACATTAACTTCAATATCAACTTCAATAGCTTTAAACCATATAATTAATGCAGTAACCAACCATAGAAAGATAATCATACACAATGACACAATAACACAAGATATGTTAACTAGGGAACCTCTTGATCAAAGAGTAAACCCCGGTGGGAATGATGCCCACAAAATGATGCACTAATATGAAAGTTCCTTGTTAGAGGATGAACCTTGTTAGGAGTCTTATGAAATACATTTAGTACATATGAATCTCTGTTAGGAGATTTTGAATCCCTATTAAAAGATTCTAACCCTATTAGGAGTTATGGAAGATAGAAGGACCCACTGCCCAAATAGCTTCAAGGCAAGATCTTTGAACTCACTGTCCAACAGATCTTAGGATTATTCAATAGAATAATATGAAATATATTACCTCCTTCACACTATGCTAAAACTGCACTCTCTACTACACAAGATCACAAATCCAGATCTTTGTACTTCGCAAGTCTTCCTTCATCACTGAATTAGCTCTTTTCTTCACTTCATGCTTACATTCGCATCACAACTTTCACAACTTCATATCACAACTATTACAATCCTCTCATAATAAGGAAAGCATTCCTTCCTTTATACTACACTCAAATAATTACAAATGAGTCGACATGCAAATACAAAATAATAATTTTAACACGCTACATCAAAATTACATAAAATTATCGGCTTCCAGATACAATAACTTTCCAATCATGTGACCTCAAAGTTTTCATTGTGAACCACATCACCACCAATGAGTCTCAAACTTCCCTTTAATTGCACAGAATCAGATTTCATCCCGGTTAGGAGATATCCTGCGATTACCAAAAATCGCTACACATGAATACTACCAAAATACTACTTCCACCAAAATGCTTATAACTTTCATAAATAAATGAATTTATTTTTGCGCTCTTAACCATAGGCTAATAACACAACAAAGAACATACCATCAACTAAACATAACTCAATCTACAATATAACATGTGTGCAAAACAAAACTATGCCTGCTTTTCTGCTAAACTCCAGAATATCACTGTGTTGACATCAATGACAATCATAGTCATGAATGCAACAACCACTGTTACAGAATGACTGCCAAAGGCTTCAGCATTCATTCCTAACAATCTCCCCCATTGGCATTGATGGCAACATAGATGAAAAACATCCAATGTTCCAAAAATCCAATCACTGCTACTCAACTGCACTGTTGCTCATCATCAATCAAATCTTGCTTCATTATCCTATTCAATCTCTCCAACAAATGTAGTTCCTCAATGTTTTTCATGATTCTCTCCCCCATTGACATCAATGATAGAAATTCTATCACTACGTCAAACAATAGCTCAATGTCAAAAGACACTATTCATAAAATACATTCACAAGAGTCCTCAATGACTCAGCTTAGATACACATACTCCCCCATAGAGGAAGTACCAACATCCAATCCAGAAAATAGATAGGGCCATAAACCACTAGATGAATGCAACCAACTACATCATTACTCAAAAGTAGGTTGGGGCATAACCCCAAGCATACCTCTTAGATACTCAAATGTATCCTTAGGCAAAGGCTTAGTAAATATATCTACTATCTACTCCTTTGTGCTTATGTACTCCAGTCTGACTTCTTTATTTGCAAATTTCTCTCTTACAACATGATACTTGATCTCTATATGCTTTGTTTTAGAATGTAAAACCAGATTCTTAGACATACTAATTGTACTTGTATTGTCACAATATATGACAATAGGCTCATCAAACTTGATTCCAATGTCCATCAACATCTGCTTCATCCAAATTATTTGATTACAATTGTTTTCTACTACTACATATTTTGCTTATGTTGTACTCTATGAGATACAATTCTACTTTTTGCTCAACCAAGAAACTAATCTTCCTCCAAGAAAAAAGGCTCCACCACTGGTGTTTTTCTTGTCATCAACACTACCTCCCCAATTAGCATCAGTATATGCACATAGGGTAAAATCATCAGAATTTTCATACCATAGTCCATAGTCCATTGTGCCTCTAAGATATCTCAATATCTTTTTTACTACTACATAATGTGACTCTCTAGGTTCAGCTTGAAATCTTTCTACCATTCCAACTGAATGTTGTATATCTGGTCTAGTGTGTGTCAAGTACTGCAATCAACCAATCATAGATCTGTATTTCTTTTGCTCAACTTCTGGTGTCTCATCTTTACTAGATAGTTTATGTCCTATAACCATAGGTGTTCCAACTGGTTTACAATTCTCCATACCAAATCTTTTCAACAAATCATTCAAGTACTTTGTTTGACTTATAAAGATACCATCTTTGTTTTGTGTTATCTATAATCCCAAAAAGTATTTCATTTCTCCAATCATACTCATTTCAAATTCTGTCTTCATTTCATCAGCAAATTTATCACTAGCTTCATCTTCTCCTCCAAAAATAATGTCATCAACAAAAATAACCAAAACTAACAATCCATTCTCAATTTCTTTTGTGTATAAGTTACTATCAACTGTTGCTTTTGTAAATTCCAATTTTAACAAATACTTATCTAATCTAGCATACCAAGTTCTAGGTGCTTGCTTTAGTCCATACAATGCTTTCTTTAGTTTACACACCATGTCTCCTTCTTGAGTCAAAGGAAAACCTTCAGGTTGCTCAATGTAGACTTCTTCTTCTAATTCACCATTCAGAAATGCTAACTTCACATCCATCTGATACACTTTGAATTTCTTAAATGCTGCATAAGCCAATAATATTCTTACTACTTCAAGTCTTGCCACAGGGGCAAAAGTCTCTTCATAGTCAATTCCTTCTTGTTGTGAGTATCCCTTACATACCAATCTTGCTTTGTTTCTAATTACTTCTCCTTGTTCATTCATCTTGTTCCTGAATACCCATTTAGTTCCAATCACATTTTTGTCTTTAGGTCTAGGGACCAATTCCCATGTCTTGTTCTTTTCAATCTGATCCAATTCTTCTTTCATAGCTTTAATCCAATGTTCATCTTCACAAGCTTCATTAGTAGACTTAGGTTCAATTTAAGAAATCAAACATAAATGTACCTTCTTTCTAGTCATAACTCCTCTTTCCAAACTTCTAATAACTTGCTCAACAAGATGATGTCTTGATATATACCTGTTAGGTGTCATAGTCACTGATCTTTCTTCAACTGTAGATTCTTCTCTATTTTCTTTAGCATGACTTTCATTCAACAATTCACTGTTAGTCTCAAAAAATTGTTTAGTAGTTTCAATGTTAGGCTGAGGGTTAGTTCCTTCATCAGATTCATAATCAAATATTCTTTCCTAAATTTTAAACTTCTCATCAACTTTTACATTTGCACTTTCAACAATAGTTTTCGTTCTCTTATTGTAACATCTATATGCTTTTCTTTTCAAAGAATATCCAAGAAAAATTCCTTCATCACTTCTAGGATCAAACTTTCCTATATCATCATCTCTCTTAATATAACATTTACTTTCAAAAATTCTAAAATACTTAACTGAGGGTGCATGTCCAAACTACAATTCATAAGGTGTCTTGTTTGTGTCTACTCTGATTTGTACTCTGTTCATTGTATATACTGTTGTATTCACTGCTTCTCTCCAAAATGTCTTTGCCAAATCACCTTCAAACAACATAGCTCTAGCTGCTTTAGTCACTGATCTATTCCTTCTTTCTACAATACCATTTTGTTTAGGTGTTCTAGGGGCTGATAACTGTCTCTTAATACTATTTACTTCACAAAAAGTGTTAAACTCTTTAGATGTAAATTCTCCACCTCTATTGGATCTCAAACATTTAATCCTCATTCCTGATTCATTCTCAACTTTATTCTTCATGACCTTAAACTTATCAAATGCTTCAGATTTTTCTTTCAAAAAGGAAATCCACATCATTCTTGTAAAATCATCAACAAGAATCATAAAATACCTTTCTTCATAGAATCCTCTAGTCCTAGAAAGACCGCTCAAGTTTGTATGAACAATCTCCAACTTTTCTGTAGATGTGAACTTCTTGCTAGGAAATGAACTCCTTTTCTGCTTAGCCATCACACATTCCTTGCAAATCATGTTAGTAGGCTTCATAATCTTAGGTAAACTCTTACTGCAAGTGTAGAACTTACTTTCACAATATTATCGAAGTTTATATGACAAAAATTTCTATGCCATAACCAACTATCATAAATCTTAGTCATCAAGCATGTCATCTCAGTAGGGTTCAACTGAAATACATTACCTTTGGTTCTAGATCCAGTTCCAATTAGATTTCCATCTTTATCCTTGATCACACAACTTTTCTTAGTAAACCAAACTTGATATCCCTTATTCACTAACTGTCCAACACTCAAAAGATTATGTTTCAATCCATCAACAAAGTAAACATCATCAATATTAGTCTTTCCAACAAGAGTAATAGATCCTATACCTTTAATCAAACAAGGTGCATTGTTACCAACTCTAACAATTCCTCCATCATAATTTTTAAACTTTATGAATTTTCCTTTATCACCAGTCATATGATGTGAACAACCACTGTCTATAATCTAATCAGCTTTCTTTTCAACTTGGGAAACTAAGGCTTTTTCTTCTTTAATATCAAATTCAGAATTTTCTTCCTTAATTGCTACAAATCTCATGTCATCAAAGTTATCATTATCACTGTCACTCAAATGTCTTTCAATTCCTACTTCAATTTCTTCATCATTTGCATAATAACATTCTTTAGATCTTCTAGGCTTAAAATTATTTCTATACTTCTTAACTCTCTTAGGACTCTTAGATGCAAAATGACCATATTCTTGACATGTCCAACATTTAAAGATTTTCTTACCATCTAGTTCTCTTTTCACAAGTAAGGCAATACCTTCTTCAATCTTCTTATCTTCATCAGATCTGGATCTACTACTGCTGGCATAATCTCCATTCACACTTGTACTTCTAGACAAAGTAGGTCTGATGCTAAGAGCACTGAATGCTATCTCCACTCTAGGTAGTTCTCCTGATAATCTCAAATTCATCTCTGCTACTTCCAATCTTCCAAGAAGAGTCTCTCTTGAAAAGTTTGGTGTGCAAGGTATCACTTGTTCAATCATTTGTGTAGTCTACTTGAATACCGGTGTCAATGTTCTCAAAATCTTCCATATTACTTCATTCTCTATCTTTTCACCTCCACAAGACATTATTCCTGTAATAATTTCTGACATCCTACCAATATAGCTTCTAACAGATTCATCTTCCATCATTCTTAAGTCTTCAAATGCACAAATCCAATTATGTAACCTAGCTTTTTTTGCATGTTCATCACCTTCAAAAGTAGAATGTAAAGCTTTCCAAATATCATGAGATTTAGTTAAACCTTTTACTTGACTGTATTCATTCTCCAGAAGTGCTGATAAAAATGCTTCTCTTGCAAGTATGTTACACATAAATAGATCTACCTCATCTTTAGAACTTGTTTCAAGATTGTCTTCTTCAATTATAGTCCTTTCATTCTTTGTAATCAACCAATAACTTGGTCCTAAACACAAGAGATGTGTCTTCATCTTTTCTTTCCAGCTGTCAAAATTTACTCCATCAAACTTAGGGCTTTCTTTCCTAAAATTCACCATAGATCTCCTTAAGTTGTTAAACTTTTCTTTCAAGGACCTGCCGCTCTGATACCAATTGTTAGAAAGTAAAGACCACCAAGATAGCTGAGAGGGGGGAGGGTGAATTAGTTATCTGATAATTAAACCATTTATCAACATTAACTTCAATATTAGCTTCAACAGCTTTAAACCATATAATTAATGCAATAACCAACCATAGAAAGATAATCATACACAATGACACAATAACACAAGATATGTTAACTAGGGAACCTCTTGATCAAAGAGTAAACCCCGGTGGGAATGATGCCCACAAAATGATGCACTAATATGAAAGTTCCTTATTAGAGGATGGACCTTGTTAGGAGTCTTATGAAATACATTCAATACATATGAATCTTTGTTAGGAGATTTTGAATCCCTGTTAAAAGATTCTAACCTTGTTAGGAGTTATGGAAGACAGAAGGACCCACTGCCCAAACAACTTCAAGGCAAGATCTTTGAAATCACTGTCCAATAGATCTTAGGATTATTCAATAGAATAATATGAAATATGTTACCTCCTTCACACTGTGCCAAAACCACACTCTCTACTACACAAGATCAAAAATCCAAATCTCTTTACTTCGCAAGTCTTCCTTCATCACTGAATTAGCTCTTTTCTTCACTTCATGCATACATTCGCATCACAACTTTCACAACTTCATATCACAACTATTACAATCCTTTCATATAAAGGAAAATATTCCTTCCTTTATACCAAACTCAAATAATTACAAATGAGTCGGCATGCAAATACAAAATAATAATTTCAACACGCTACATCAAAATTACATAAAACTATCAGCTTCCAAATACAATAACTTTCCAATTGTGTGACCTCAAAGTTTGTTCTGTGAACCACATCACCACCAATGAGTCTCAAACTTCCCTTTAACTGCACAAAATCAAATTTCATCCCGGTTAGGAGATATCCTCCGATTACCAAAAACCGCTACATAGGAATATTGCTTCCACCAAAATGCTTATAACTTTCATAAATAAATGAATTTCTTTTTGTGCTTTTAACCATAGACTAATAACACAACAAAGAACATACCATCAACTGCGCATAACTCAATCTACAATATAACATGTGCGCAAAACAAAACTGTGCCTGCTTTTCTGCTAAACTCTAGAATATCACTGTGTTGATATCAATGACAATCATAGTCATGAATGCAACAACCACTACTACAGAATGACTGCCAAAGGCTTCAACATTCATTCCTAACAATACCATATGTCATGATTCCACTGAGAATTTTTTGTAAAGATTATGAAGACCAACAATAGGCCTAAAATTCACCTTTGGCCATTGATATGTTGTAATCGAACAGACATGTGACATTGTGAGTCTGTGACCTCATTTTATGACACCAGAAAAGTAAATTCTTTTGGAAATCTTCGGTAATATTAAATAGAAATATTCATTAATGGCGATGAGTAGATGAGTCATGACATCAATTAAAGTAATGTGAATTAATGGTTTCTTAGATGGCACCTTCCAATTTTCACTAACAGATATGTGCGACATCATATAACTATTCATTACCTAGATAGAATAATGCCTTAAAGTTAAGGCTTGAATGAAATCGTCATCTCATATAAGAACATTGTTTTCTAATTGTTCTATGATCTTACATCAATGGTAAAGCTTCATTTCATGCCACCATTTTGTAGCTAAAGTATTTTGCTTATTGTTTATGTGGAATGGGCACAGGTTTCAAGTTTGTTTTTTAATAAAGAATTGTTATGTTCACCTGCATGGCGTGATCCTTTCGGCCTTTGTTATTCCCATGATAGAAAATGTCTTATCAAAAGTGTTGTTTCCATTTTCACCCACTGTTGCATTAAATATGAAAGATTTGGAGATTTTTGGATAGTTACCATTTATCTTACGATTTAATTAGAACTTTAGGGGAAATAATTTCAATCAAGACTTATAAGTAGATCGATCTACACTTGTTAATTTATGATTGTGAAAGCATATTTGTGAAAATAGTCTGCGAGTGCTAGGTTCTCTTTGATTTTCAATGGATACTCCAATTTGTTTGAGATGCACTGCCTTGGAGGATCAGAAGGCCTTTTTGGGCTTGGTCACAGACCCAATCCTGCCATCTATTGCTAAGGAGTTGGGAGCCTTCACCAGGGAGGCTATAAGGATGGTGCTCCGACGTGAATTTCTGGAGAGTGAAAATAGGTATAGAGTGAACACTGACATTTTGTCTCAGTTCTTGGCTTCTCTGTTGGACCTGGGGGGAAAAGTTGGATATTATCATGCTTATGAGGAAAGTTTTCAAAGAAGAGTACCTCGGTGATGATGTGCATGTTGTCATATTTTCAAAAATTGGGGTTCAAATTCCTTGGGAAAATGATTTGCCTAAGATTCTACAACTAGGAGTAAATGTTCCCAGGCAACCATTTCTATTGAACCTTGATGCTGAGCAGCTCACATGTCATTGGAAGTGGGCATGGATTGGGAGGGATTTCCTCCAGAAGTGGCACCTACTGGACAAACCCAGGGACAATCAGTGGCTAGATGAATTCTTCGAGATTATCCTCTCTTTAGACTTCCACATAGAAGGAAGGGAGCCTCAGCCAGATAGTTCGTGATTCTATGTAGTCTCTACTCTCTAGTCTCTAGTCCCCCTACCATGTCTCCCTCTCGTGGTAGTAGCATACCAGGGTTTTTGAAATGATATAAATTGTAATCATTTATGTTAAAAAATATAATATGAAAATGTATTAAGAAATTTGAAGTGCTACTGCTTTTTTTTTTAATTGTAAGAATCATTAATAGATATGGTCTATGGGCATATTTGAATTGTAATAAAAATTTTCAATATATAATATAAAAAATTTGCGTTGCGCTTTTGTTTCATGTAATATTTTAATGTTTCCAAAATTTATCATTTAATAGTGACTGGTTCAACTTTCATGGATAAGCTATTCTAAGTGAATATAGTTAATGATTAATATTCATTACTATGTATTAAATTATTAATATTTTAAAATCATGACAATCATTGGATGACAAGAGATGAACATTTGGAGTTGTATTTTGGAAGTACTATGGGTTTCAAAAAGCTTTTCTGAAAACTCACTCTGGAAACGTGACACATTAACGTGTAAGTTGATAAAAATATTACGTGGTATGTTTTAGAAAGATTACGTTACACCTAGTATGTTTTAGAAAGATTACTTACTATTATAGTATAATTATATACCATTACATTTAACGAAAAGTTTTTAACATTACTCGTAGTAGCAGAGCTAAAAAGAACTATTGAACCGTCGTCGAAGATTTCAAGACTGTAATTTGTGAGAGCCTTAGCCATTCTAACTTCTATCTATCTAGATTTCAAAGTTTAATTTCAGGTAAGATATCTAGCTTGATGCATCCCAATTTCGTAATGTCAAAAATTTAGTTTAACTTGATTTTGAAATTACAATTGGGCTTTTCTTAAATAGTTAGTTACTTTTGTGATTTTATTAGTAAATATTCATGAATCTGTGTTTTTTCATTCTTTCAAAGAACAATGGGGAAAGTGAAAACTCAAGGTCAAGGACAAGCAAATGGGAAAACTTTAATAGACTGTAGAAAACTAGTGGAAATCCCTGGTTTCACTTATGAGTATCATGATGTTTATGATCCTGTTATCGACGGTGAAAGGAGAGTTATAACAATTAAACATGCATTGTGCAATAAGGCAATTGGACCAAAGAGACTTGATTTTATAAAATTTAACCCAATGACAGGTGCAAAAACCAATAAAGTTTCTTCATGGGATGTCAGTTTAAGTTTAGGCTACATGTTGTTACCTGAAATTTTCCCTTGCCCAGAAATTGTCTTGATTTGTGAAGAAAATTATGATGAAGAAAGAAAAGCAATTGTGAATAAAAAAAATAAGGAAGAAATTTTATCAATAACCCAAGAAGAATTTCTCAGTTTGCTAGACCTAGGGTTTGACTAACAAAACTATAATGTCAATATTGAGTTGGGATTGCTAGCAGAGCAATATGAGGCAATCCTGCCAAACACAAAAGATTCATTTATAAAGGGTCTAATAGTTGTAGAGGAAAAGGCTTCATTCAATGAGAACCATAAGCCTCCTTATGATTTTAACATTTTTGTGCCATTGGTTCAGGATCTTATATCCTCGCTAGCATTTTGCCTAGGACTGAAAAACAATAGGGAAGTGGGTGCCAACATTCTTCAATTCATTTGGGATATCCATTGTGTCAATGAACTAGTAAGATATAATTTTTTTGGACATGTGGTTCAATCGATGCAAGAACAATTAGCATTGATTAAAAGAGGCAATTCTAAGACATTTAGGTTCACAACCTACTTGTGCTATCTTCTTCTAGCCAAGCATGTTGCAATATTAATGAGCAACGATAACAAGCTTGAAATTCAGAGGGGGGAAAGTACTCCAATATATAACTAGACACCTCAAATAAGAATGTATGATAGAAGTAATTACAGTAATTTTGTAGACTTCTTTTTGGAACCATTGTACAAAAAAATAACAAGCACTCCAATGCCCAAATTGTCTTCTTCATGCAGGGATTGCATCCAACTTGGAAGCACAATTCAATTGGCTAACTGGTGCTTAATGGAAGAATACATTGTACTAAGGTTTTATGGGTCATAACTGCAACCCCCAAACTTCCAATGCATGTGACAGACATGGTGTTTGTAGTAGAATATGTAGTACAACTAGAGAGCATAGATAGACTCTTCACTGGCCAATCAAAGAAGAGCATATTCCCTTCCTTACCTTTCTCAATTGGAGGGTTAACATTTGAGAGAAAGGCATTCAAAGTGGAAATTTTTTTTATAGATATTTTTCAATTTGATTTAGAGTGGTATTGCAAGTATGATCCACTCAACATCATTCAAATAATGCTTTTTGCTAATAAGAACTCTGCAAACTTATTTCAACATGAAAGTAAACCATTGCTAGAGAAGTTGAAAAACAAGGATAGATGGGATGACGTTACAAAAGAGATGGAGAAAATTTTCGGTGAGGAAAAAATTTCAATTGAACAATTGTCATCACAAATTATGACAACAATAAACCAGGGCATTATATAGCCTAGGATGTCCTATGATTTCTACGAAAAATTTGCTCAGCCATCAAACATAAAAATACCAAAGAGAATAGCAGAAGCTTGTAAGGATAGAAAATGGACTAGAACGAAAATGGATGATTTTTGGAGTATGAGAAAGGATCTTGGTGAACCAAAGACCAGTGAAGATCTGGATGGAATAGACAAGGATATAGAGTTTAGAAAATTGTGGAATTTGGAGCATCGTAACATGGCATACGACAGTGAGGATGGATATCCAAACATTGAGGATGATAATCCACCAATTGCATTTACTCCAGGGATTGGTAGTCAGAGTGGAACTACAGAGGAATGGAAAAAAGTATATAGAAAAGGGGCAATCATTGTGGAAAAAATGGGTTATAAAGGTGGTGGGTTTGGGTCCCATAGGAGAAGGCGTCTGGAATACAATTGAGACAAAAAAAATTGCTTATGATCATGGAGCAAGCCTTGGGTCTGGTAGTACACTACTACATTTGGGGCCAAATTTTGACAAACACTTCTGATGGGTAAATTGATTTTAATGAATTGGTTATTATTATTTTTAAATAGGCCCCAATGATGTCGATATTCCGATGGGTTTTAAATTAACCATCAAAATTCTGACAGTTTCAGGTATACATAAAAAAAAAAGTGAAGTGCCAAATCATTTTTATTTCGATTGGCATAGAAAATGAGAGAAAGCTGGGCGCGAGAGAAGGTATGTGATTTCTTCATCTTTCGAGCCTCTAGCATCATATTCGACCGCAAATTTCAAATGCATTACATTTTATTTGATCATGAATGCTCTTTGAAATGACCACAATATTCTACTAGTGTCGTGCCCTAGCCAGCGCTTTATCTCTATTATTTGATGTTACTGGTGTCATGCCCTAGCCCATGCTTTAACTCTATTATTTGATTTTATTGGTGCTTGTGCTCAAGGATATCCATGTTTTTGAAATGTTGACTGTGGTTATCAAATGGACAGCTCGTGAGCTTCTAGCTAGGTGCTATTTGTATTGATAACTTAGGGTATCAAATGTATTGTATCATTGATAGTTGAGACTTTGTTAAAAGGAAATAGAACAAAGAATAATTTTCATTTAGTGCTTTAACTCCATTATTTGATGTTATTGGTGCTTGTGCTCAAGGATATCCATTTTTTTGAAATGTTGATTATGGTTATCAAATGGACAACCCGTGAGATTCTAGCTAGGCACCATTTGTATTGATAGCTTAGGGCATAAAATGTATTGTTATATCATTGATAGTTGAGACTTTGTTAAAAGGAAATAGGACAAAGAACGATTTTGATTTAGTTTCTCTATTTTGATCCCTAAGTGGCTTACGACCCTAGAGAAGTATATGCAAATTTATGCATGCAGTTGCAGGATACATAGCAGCCGATAATTCACAAGAAATCCATGCACCCAATTTGAATAGCAATTAATACAAAGAAATAGGGTCCTCAAATGGCCTAGTCATCTAGACCTTGATTGTCCCCTCAACCAGTGACCCTTCAAAACTGGGTTATCATGCAATTAGTGAGTGATCCTTCATTCTCCCAATCTGCCCTACATCTAAACATATTTGAAATATACAATACAATGATAACAAGACTTTCACAATCCCCCTTCCCTCAAGGAACACTATCAACATCTAGACCTTGACTGTCCCCTCAACCAGTGACCATTCAAAACTGGGTTATCATGCAATTAGTGAATGATCCTTCATTCTCCTAGTCTGCCCTACATCCAAACATATTGGAAATACATAGTACAATGATAAAAAGTATTTCACGATCCCCCTTCCCTCAAGGAACACTATCAACATCCAGACCTTGACTGTCCCCTCAACCAGCGACCCTTCAAAACTGGGTTATCATGCAATCAGTGAGTGATCCTTCATTCTCCTGGTCTGCCCTGCATCCAAACATATTGGAAATACACAATACAATGATAACAAGTCTTTCACAATCCCCCTTCCCTCAAGGAACACTATCAACATCTAGACGTTGACTATCCCCTCAACTAGTGACCCTTCAAAACTGAGTTATCATGCAATTAGTGAGTGATCCTTCATTCTCCTATTCTGCCCTGCATCCAAACATATTGGAAGTATGCAATACAATGATAACAAGTCTTTTACAGTCCCCCTTCCCTCAATGAACACTATCAACATCTAGACCTTGACTGTCCCCTCAACTAGTGACCCTTCAAAAGTGGGTTATCATGTAATCAGTGAGTGATCCTTCATTCTCCTGGTCGACCCTGCATCCAAACATATTGAAAATACACAATACAATGATAACAAGTCTTTCACAATCCCCCTTCCCTCAAGGAACACTATCAACAAGTGATCCTTCTTCTTATCAGCCATATCCAATGTTTCATTAAAGTCACGACCAAGAATGAAGGTCACCTTACCCATACCATTCATAGATTCTGAAATATTGTTCCAAGCTCCTAAAAACTTTTCTGTTGCTTCTTGTTGCCCCTCCTGATTAAGACCTCCCTCATCCTCAATAGGTAAAAGTACAATCAGGTGTCACCTTTTAGGCTAACTTATTAGCACAGTTGAATTTTAGTATTTCTAACTAAAACTTAATTTTGGTCAAACATATGGTCTAGCTAGATTCATTCTAGCTAAGTTAGATAAGTTCTTTAACTTTTCCAATTGGAAATATCTATTAAATGCATGTTTTATACCACTTTGGGTCTAGTTACCACAAAAATAAAATTATTTCAGAAAAGTGGCATTTCAATAACTCCTAATCTTTTTAATGATAGTTTTTTAAAATTAAAAAAATACCCTTTTGTAGAGAGCAGAGTCAAGATATCCTCATATAGATTTTATAGTGTTTTAATTAGATATAGTTTATTGTAATTAAAAAAATTGCAAGTAGGTATTTTAACAGTCAAGGAGATGTTGATTCAAAGAACGAAAAAAATAGTAAATCATATTAAATAAATTTGAAAAATATATGGTGCACTAGAGGAGAGAGTCATCTTCAAGAATATATATTTCTTTTTTTATTGCGATCGATTTGTTATGAAAAATATGTTGCGAGATGAAAACTCTCGGTTTCAGTAAGTTAGAATTTGAATTGTTAAAAAAGAGAAAATATAGGTCATAAACCAATTTTTATTTCTTCATGCACTAGCTATATATGTCATCTATGACATATTTTGAAATTAGGAGAAAAAATGTTTATTTACATATTTTTTTTGGTGGGAACTAGACCCCTAATTTTAAGCATTTTTTAGCAACTAAAAAATCATCTTTAAAAATTAAAAAAACATATCAATTCTTATTCAGAAAAATTATTTAAAATGTTAATCATAAACTTCATCCATTTTATCACATTTAATTAGTTTACATCATCTTCAAATTCCAAACATAAATGTCATTTTTATACTATTGAAGTTGAACAACGTTGATTTTGTTAGCCTTTTCCTTTGTAAAAGGGTGACAACTTATTGTGCTTTTACCCCAACATGGTCTTCATCACCTATAGTCTCAATTTCATAGATAGGGGACATGTAAATATCTTTAAATACTTCTTATACCACAATGTCCTCCTGTCCCATCTTCTTGATCTTCCTGGCTAAAGTGGATGAATCCACACACAATAACCCAAAATGAAGGGTTTTGTATCCTTTAATGAATCTCGGTCATTGGTAACGCATGGACAGTCAAACCAGTAGTCTCCAAAGCATTCAATAAGTGAATATGAATATTTGAAAACTTTCCTCTCAACTTCCCCAACCACTCCTAATCAGTTAGGGGGATATTTCTAGAATCTCCACTATTCCTATCCTTACCAACAATTCTTAAACATACTTTATCTGATATGATAATAACATGCTAAACTGAACCAATGGCTTATTCTTCATGTGGTACAAGGAAGATTTGGCTATCAAATCTTCCTTTGTGCAAGTTGAGCATGAGAGAAGGTATGTGATTTCTTCATCTTTGATTGGTATCTTTGATAGACAACATCTTTCGAACATCTGACATCATATTTGACCGCAAATGTCAAATGCATTGCATTTTATTTGATCATGAATACTCATTGAAATGATCACATTCTATTGGTGTTGTGCCCTAGCCCATGCTTTATCTTGATTATTTGATGTTATTGGTTCTTGTGCTCAAGGATATCGATTCACTATTTTGAAATGTTTGGATTCACATTTGTTGATATTACAATTCATCATATCAGATAAAGTATGTTTAAGAAGTTTTAGTGTCTAAACACTCAACTAATCCCTCTAACCAATTAGGAGTGGTTGGGGAAGTTGAGAGGAAAGTTTTCAAACATTTATATTCACTTATTGAATGCTTTGGAGACTACTGGTTTGACTATCCATGCATTAATGTCTAGAAGAGATCAATAAAGTATTTAAAGACATTCTTACATGTTTGGAGAGGTTTGAGAGGCACTTATCATGACTGTACCCTCACAAATAGCGGCATAGACTGGTTTTACTAAATTTCTTTTCTCTATTTTGAAGTTTCCTTTCTTTTTCATAGGGGTACAATCAGAGGGTTCATTGACAAAATGATCCTTTGAATGGTTACTATAAATATGAATGATTTGATATAGCATATTTCTCATTTTACTTGAAGTTTGGAATAGCTTGTGCAAGGGTGAAAGTATTTTTGATCGTGATTGTTCCTTACACAGTCAGGAAATATAACTATCTAATGATTATATGTAATGTTGAATAGATTAAATGCTTTATTCTTGGTAGAAGTGAATGGAAGGAATAGTATTGGTGTTTGGTTTCATTTATTATTGAACTCAATGGTTTCCAAGATGTGTTGAGGAGTTTGCTCCTTGTTTAATGTTAACTATTCCTGCACAATCCACTCATACAACAGTGAAATACCATGTGATTGAAAATTTCATACAACTGGTCCTTTGGAGTGTATTAAACAGAATAGACTTTTCAGCATATTATTATCATTCTATTTCTTTGTTGTAAACATGCCATTGGTTTAGTTTTGTAAAAAAAAATTCGTGTTAATTTTTTTTTCTATTTTTTCCATTTGATAACCACACTCAACATTTCAAAATAGTGAATAACATCAAATAATGGAGATAAAGCATGGGCTAGGGCACGACACCAGTAGATTAAAAGAAATAGAATCATTATAATATGCTGAAAATTCTATTCTGTTTAATACACGCCAAAAGACTAGTCCCAACAATTCTTAAAGATACTTTATTTTATTTAAGAATTGTTGGGAGTAGTTTTCAAACATTCATACTCACTTATTGAATGCTTTGGATACTAGTGGTTTGACTTATTGACTTATTCACTTATTAAAATGTTGTTTTGATTTGGTTAATGTTTAGAAGAGATCAATAAAGTATTTAAAGACAATCTTACATGTTTGGAGAAGTTTGAGAGGCACTTATCATGACTTTTTAGACCATTAGTATACCAATATATGACTATCCAAATAATAAAAATGCCTCACCCTTAGGGCCAAACTCTCATTGCTGCTCCCTAGCTATCAATTCCCATAAGGAACACATTGTTCCAGCCAGTGTTTTCTTTACTTTCTCAAATCTCTGCAAGTCAAGAACATTAGAGTTGTATAATACATTGTTAGTATCCTCTTTCCATGGGTCCTAGACCTTTGGTTCCATGGAAAGGAAATAGATTACAAAATACTCTTCAAAACAAAGGAAAAACTTAGCAAATTCAATCTAACTCATTGTAGATGAAGAAACAGTCATGCTAATAGTTCCTCTAAGTCTTCCAAAACATTTAGTGAACTCCCCTAAAGTCCTATAGGATCCCCAAATTGCTTAATCCAATCAACTAACATTAGGATCATGAGAAACTTCAAAGGATTAAAAATATTACTTAGAACAGTCACTGGTTTTACCAGTCAAAATGTAATGAACATAATTTTAAAGTAATCACAATACATTCAACGATGAAATGAATGCTTGGAGATTGCTTACTATTCCATCCTTGAATTTAGAAACCAAAACATTAAGTAAAGAAGCCTTTCAACAATGCATAACACAATGGACTTGCAGATTTAAACTTCTATTTTTATTGAAACTTTGTTCCTGCTGTACACTCCAGGCTTAAGTCTATCGTACAATGACTTCCAAAGGTTACATATAACTCCATCACAACTTCCCCAACCATGAAGAACATAGGTGAAGAACTTGATGGTTTCATGTTTTAATCTTTAAGAACTTGATCAAGAACATAGGTTTTAATGAAATATCAATTTGATTTGCAAAGTTTGTGTTCTTTACAAATTTGAAAGGATCTAATACTTACTATGGAAAATTTGGATGTGCAACCCTATGCTTTTACTACTAAGTCTCTGTTTGTTGGACATACTGATTATAAGTACTTGACATATATCACAAATGTTGCTAATTAAGGTTGGCGGGATGATTACGCCTATCCTGAAAAAGGACTGTCAAATCATTATGCTTTCAAATCAATTACCTATCGACATATCCCTTGTGAGGGAGAGAAGCCAAACACATAAAGAACATGCACATAAACACGGAAGCTGAAAAACTTAAATGGAATACAGCAAGAAGTACCAAATGATGAATGCTCAATTGTTGTAATGGCAAAGCATCAGAACCGTCCATTTCTAGAACTTGATTTTCTAGTCTAAATGATTTTTCTAGAACTTGATTTTCTAGTCTTAATGATTTTTCTATAGTCGTAATGATTTTTTTATAGTCTTAATGATTTTTCTTTCGTCCTAATGTTTTTTGCTCTTGATAAATTAGGCCTTTAATTAGAATTTTTGTTCACTGTTTTATTTCAGCTTGATATTTCATTCATTTTTCATAGACACAAAGACTACATATGCTAATAAAAAAATGAGCTATTTGATTAAGGTTAACTATTCATGATTGTAAATAGTCAATATTTCTGATGGTACTCCTTGGTGTATTCCATTTTAAAATAATCATGTTTCTATGGCTATGATAAATGTCCCTTTGTGTTGAGAAAATTAGAGTTGAAAAAATGGTTGCAAACAAATCATCCTTCTTCCACCAACATTCTAGTCAATGTACAAGTAACGAGTCATTCCATTCAAGAAAGACCATGCCTAACAATATCAACCCAGAACAAAATAAGGAGTATGTAGAATTTAGTGACTGTATCTTCCATTAGAGCCACTTCATATGCAGTACTTTGAGTAGTCCTCCAACACATGTACTATTATGAAAATCATCACAAGTCCATTTGTTGGAGGAAATCTCATAGTACACATGTTTGGAGGTTCGAAGGAAACAAGAGAATTTGAAGAGTCACGAGTCTTAAGATTGTACTTAATATAGCCAAGCTTCATTCAATGGTACATTCAAACATGAAATAAACCATTCTTAAACCACATTAAACTAGTAAACCAAAGGACATACTGATTATAAGTAAACTAGTAAAGCAAAGGACATGTTTTTATTACTAAGTCTCTGTTTGTTGGGAATACTGATTGTAAGTACTTCACATATATCACAAATGTTGCTAATTAAGGTTAGCGGGATGATTACGCCTATCCTGGAAAAAGACTGTCAAATCATTATCCTTTTTATGGTTACTATGAATATGAATAATTTGATATAGCATATTTCTCATTTTACTTGAAGTTTGGAATAGCTTGTGCAAGGGTGAAAGTATTTTTTATCATTTTGGTTGTGACTATTCCTCTACACGGTCAACAAATGTAACTATTTAATGATTATATGTAATGTTGAATGGATTAAATGCTTTATTCTTGGTAGAAGTGAATGGAAGGAATAGTGCTAGTGTTAAGTTTAATTTATTATTGAATTCAATGGTTTTCAAGATGTGTTGAGGATTTTGCTTCTTTTTTAATGTTAACTGTTCCTGCACAATCCACTCATACAACAGTGAAATGATATGTGATTGACAATTTCATACAACTGGTCCTTTGGCATGTATTAAACATAATAGAATTTTTAGCATATTATTATCATTATATTTCTTTGTTGTAAACATGCCATTGGTTTGGTTTTGTAAATTTCTTTTCGTGTTAATTTTTTTTTCTATTTTTTCCATTTGATAACCATGGTCAACATTTCAAAATAGTGAATAACATCAAATAATGGAGATAAAGGATGGACTAGGGCACGACACCAGTAGGTCAAAACTAAACCAATGACATGTTTACAACAAAGAAATAGAATGATAATAATATGCTGAAAATTATATTCTGTTTAATACATGCCAAAGGACCAGTCCAAACAATTCTTAAACAATAAAGTATGTTTAAGAATTGTTGGGAGTAGTTTTCAAACATTCATATTCACTTATTGAATGCTTTGGAGACTAG
Source organism: Chamaecyparis obtusa (assembly GCA_027943335.1). Lineage (NCBI taxonomy): Eukaryota > Viridiplantae > Streptophyta > Pinopsida > Cupressales > Cupressaceae > Chamaecyparis > Chamaecyparis obtusa. The sequence goes on along the minus strand of BSBK01001834.1, from coordinate 1,706,535 downwards.
TGGTTTGACTTTCCATGCGTTACCAGTGACTGAGATTTATTAAAGGATACAAAAACCTTCATTTTGGGTTATTGTGTGTGGATTCAAATGTAGGTTTGATTTGGTTAATGTTTAGAAGAGATAAATAAAGTATTTAAAGACAATCTTACATGTTTGGAGAGGTTTGAGAGGCACTTATCATGATTGTACCCTCACAAATAGTGACATAGATTGGTTTTACTAAGTTTCTTTTCTCTATTTTGAGGTTCTCATTGCCAAAGTGGCCAAAGACTATGTTAGGCTGATAAAATATGGGAATTCTCTTTACCACTGCAAATCTTTGAAGTTGGCTGCACTTGGATAGATGTGGATGTGCAACCTTATGCTTTTACTACTAAGTCTCTATTTGTTGGGCATACTGATTATAAGTACTTGACATATATCACAAATGTTGCTAATTAAGGTTGGCGGGATGATTACGCCTATCCTGAAAAAAGACTATCAAATCATTATGATTTCAAATCAATTACCTATCGGTGTATCCCTTGTGAGGGAGAGAAGCCAAACACATAAAGAACATGCACATAAACATGATAGCTGAAAAACTTAAATGGAATATGCTAAGAAGTACCAAATGATGAATGCTTAATTGTTGTAATGAAAAAGTACCAGAACCATCCATTTCTAGAACTTGATTTTCTAGTCTAAATGATTTTTCTATTGTCGTGATGATTTTTCTAGAACTTGATTTTCTAGTCTTAATGATTTTTCTATAGTCTTAATGATTTTTCTTTCATCTAATGTTTATTGCTCTTGATAAATTAGGCCTTGAATTTGAATTTTTGTTCACTGTTTTATTTCAGCTTGATATATATTTCATTCATTTTTCATATACACAAAGACTACACATGTTGATAAAAAAATGAGCTATTTGATTTAGGTTAACTATTCATGATTGTAAATGGTCAATATTTCTGATGGTACTCCTTGGTGTATTCCATTTTAAAACAATCATGTTTTTATGGCTATGATAAATGTCCCTTTGTGTTGAGAAAATTATAGTTGAAAAAATGGTTGTTTAGTGTCTGTGTGTCTGCAGGTTGCAAACAAATCATCCTTCTTCCACCAACATTCTAGTCAATGTAAAAGTAACAAGTCATTCCATTCAAAAAAAACCATGTCTAACAATATCAACCCGAAACAAAATAAGGAGTATGCAGAATTTTGTGATTGTATCTGCCATTAGAGCCACTTCTTATGCATAGGTGATGAACATGCATATTTTCCTGAGCGCTACTGGGAGCTTACCCAACAACACATGTACTATTGTGAAAATCACCACAAATTTATTTGTTGTTGGGTCTAGCTCCCAGTATTGCTTGGTCAAATATGCATATTTTTCACCTGTGCATATACCTTCTATGATCAACTCTTATATGCACAGGTGATGAACATTCAAATTGGCCTAAGCAGTACTGTGAGATTTCCTTCCAACACATAGACTATTGTAAAAATCATCACAAGTCCATTTGTTGGAGGAAATCTCACAATACACATGTTTGGAGGTTTGAAGGAAACAAGAGAATTTGAAGAGTCATGAATCTTAAGACTATGGTACATATTTTGGCAAATGAAAAACTAGAGAGGGAAGAAGGGCTTTGGACAACAATTGAGGGTGATGAGGATGATGAGATGGGGGAAGTGGACTTGAATCCTGATGAAAAGGAAGCTCTAGCTGCAATTAGGAAGAAGAAGAAGATGCTTATCATCAAACATAAATTGAAGAAGAGTACTGCAAAGAGCACACCTACCGTACCAAGGAAGTTTGAAAAGAACAAGGAATATGGCTTAAATAGAATGGGAAGACATCTTTCTAGCCTGGGCTTGGATCCTTTGAAGTTTGGTCATTGTGGATAAAATATACAGATCTGTCTAGTGATGCAAAATTAACTTCTTTAAGCCTTACCCTTGTTGTTTCAAATATATCATTTGGGTACGCACATAGGGCACATGAATTAGGGTACGCATAGTTCATTTATGGGATTTTTCTTGGGAAGCTAATTTCTCATCTGTCATCTACATTATTATGAAGCTAATTGCCAAAGGATCTAGGCCCAGGCTAGAAATATGTCTTCCCAAACACAAAAACATGCACATAAACATGACAGTTGAGAAACATAAATGTAGATTTCACAATAGCTGAGAAACATAATTGTAGGCATCATGGTCACAATTTTTTGGAGACAACGTAATTGAGTTGTATACCCAAGAGATGGAGAGAAACTTCTGCACCTCCAATTCCAAATTGAATACATTTGTTGGAGGACCTTGTAATCATGAGAAACAGATGTAGTCAACTTGGAATCGGAGGTTCATGAGTTGCTTTCCATTGTCTGGGTATACCACTCAATTATGTTGTCTCCAAAAACTTGTTACCATGATGCCTACATTTATGTTTCTCAAGTGTTGTGTCCCAAGACCCCTTATGACCCTTTACGACTCCTAATAATACACATCTTAGAGGTCTTAAAATGCCATAACGGGTCACAAGAGGCTCATAGGAGGGGCTAGATGAGCTTCCACCTTCACATGGTTGGCCCTGTTAAGTAGAGAATGTTAAACTATTCTCAAAACAAAGAGAAGCTCAATAATTTAAGGTCTCATTCCACGGAGATGGTTAAAAATGATGGGAATCAATGATGGATCTAACTAATGTTCTTGTTTCTGCAAATGTTCTATCCACAAGAACATTAGTTAGATATAATGTTGATCTAACAAGAACAAGAACATTAGTTAGATCAAATTTAGTTAGATCAACATTAGAAGAGATAATGTTCTTGTGGATCTAACTAATGATCTATAATAAATTTGCAGAAATAAGAACCAAGAATAAGGAAATAAAGAAGACATTGTAGACTCGTGCCCTTAATGTAGTTGTAGAGGAACAACCTGCATCCAACAAGGTTTTACCAACATATGACCCAAAAAGAGACATGATGGAGTTCATGGTTGTTATTCCATCGAAAAAAGATGGAAACCCACAAGAGAGTCAGATAGATCCATCCGAATTTCAAGTTAGCACTCTCCAAATAGATTTTTCCAACATTAAAAATGTGGAGAAAATCAATGTGTCAAAGTCTACAAACCAAGTGGTCTATAATGCACTACTAAAGATGGAAAGAGAGAAAAGCAAGCTCGAGAAAAAAATAGAAAAGTTACAGGCAGACATTGGCAATGAAAAAGAAAAGAGGAAAGCTTCAGAAAATAGTTTGAAAGAATTACAGAAAAAGATTAAAAATTTGACCTCTACATCAGCAGATATAGAGTAGGAACATGCGGAGGTAGTAGTGAAGGAACATGAGCGGGCAGAGGCAGAGCTGAAGGCATTGAGGGGAAAATTGGCAGAAATTAGTAAAAAACTAGAGGAAGAAAGAGTCAGTTCAAAAAAGTTAGTTAAAACTGTGGAGAGTAATGTTGCCTCCAACTAGGAATTGCAAAAGCAATTGGACTCTTAGGTGGATAAAGCCAATCATTGGGAACACAAAGCAGTAGAAGAGAAAAAAAATTATGAAAAAATGGCAAAAGAACTAAAGAAGGCCAATAATACAATTCAAACTTTAACAAATGTACTAGTAATAATTTAGTGAAGATTGTAAAAGAACACATTTGGGGCCAAATATTGGTGATGTGTAATAGCTTGTATTAGTGGTTTGAAATGCTTCAAAGTATGAGAGTATGTTATTTGAAGCTCCATAAGAACATTGAACAGAACATGGATGTTTTCAAGAAAGAAAAGGAAGCAAAAGATATTATGTGACAACTCTATAGTAAGAGTGATAGTTATCTATCAAACAAGGGAATTAAAAACTGCCTTGATGCCTCAGTAAAGGTATCAAGTATCATTCAAAAATGTGAGAAGCTAAGGGAAGCATAGGAATTGGATGACAAAGCTAAGAAGAAGATCACAAAGATGGAACAAAGGAAGGCGAATATGGAAAGTCTTGGCTGGCCTAAGGGATTTGACACAAATAACTTCATTAGAAGAGAAAATTACAAACTAAGGTTGCATGACAAAATAAATATTGATTTACGCTTTCTTCCTACAGACATATCTCCTGATACATTCATGGATTTCATCAAACCAGTGAGAATTTTGGATGGAGTTTTAGAAGCAACAGTGATGTCAAGTCACACTTCCAAATATGAATTGCTAATGAAGTTACATGAGTGTGACTATACTATGAACCAAATTGTTCTGCCATCATAGGATGTTTGGACTGGCCTACAAAGATTGCTCTGAATTTTGAACTACTGTAAATTGTAATATATTGCAAATGAATATAAAACAAATTGTGCTCTATCTAATTTTCATGTTTTCCAATTCAATGTATGTTGAGTTACTCTATTTTATTCAGTTATTCTTAGTTGATTTACTTTTTTATATGCTATTGGAATACAAAATTTCATTCAAGAATTTCAAATTCAAATATGAATGATCATTGATGATACGATACTAGTTCACTCTACAGTAATAATACTCTTTGTTCTCAAATTTTAATGATGAAACATAATACATTCTTGCTTTTCTAAAATGAACATTGAATGATAGGGTATAGTAGTTAATAAGTTCAAAAAGTACCTATTGTTTGCTACTACTAATTTAGCATAAATTTCCTAAATTTGCCAATTCATCTCTGCGTTGTCATCATCATCCAATTCTGGTATTCCAGTTTCTTCATTGTTCTCTTCATTTTCATTTGTGTCTTCTTCACTCTGACCTCCACTTCTATGACTCCCATCGCCACCTGTACTTGTCCTACTCAGAGTCACTGTTGGAGATTGGTTAATGGTGTTGCCCAACCCTCTTTTGCATCTTCTCTTCCAGATTTCTATTGCTTTTTGATAAGGAAAAGTATTGACATCATACCTAGATGTGTAGACCCTCAAGCATGTTTCCAAATTCTTATCTAGTTTATTTCTTAGCTTTGATTTTAGGAAGCCTAAAGCACTGAAAACTCTCTCATCCTCCACTGAACCCAATATCATGGTTTGACATAGATCAGCAAGCTTGAAGAACTCTGAAACTTCTTCACCTAACATTGTGCTCTGTTTTAGTTTTGTCCAAAGCCTTGTTGTCGAGCCCTCTTCATGTGGGTTATGCATTAATTGATATTGATGCTTCATAGTCTTTGCAAAAGTGCCTAATTGTTGTCTAAGAAGACCCTCATCTAAAATTCCATTGATAGTCACTCCATTGAATTCTACAAATTTGCAAAATTCCTTTATCAAAGTCAACAGCCTATTACGATAATCTTCCTTAGAGTTTAAGGACCAATATTGAGGAAACACAATTGCCATGGCCTCAAGTAGTTGTTCATATGGGAATCGAGATCTTATTTTAGAGGAAACTTTATAGGCTATGTCCCTTGCATTACCTATTATTGACTCAATGATCTTGGTAAACTCTTCTCTTGTAACTCTTGTAGCTCACTTCTTTGGGGCACCATAGTACATTGGTATCTCAAATCCCCTTACACAAATACATAAATCCCTATTTTCAACGATCTTTAAATAATTATCAGGATTGTCCAAATCAATTAGTTTCTGCCAGTGATTAAATCTTTGATCGAATAAATTTAGGTCATTTCGATAGAGACTATCGAGGGCTTGGCATGACATTTTACGCAAGTAAGCATATTCTGCAATATACGTGGCCCTTTGCTGGGCTTTTTTCATAATGGATGTCATTTCTTCTAGCATGGGAAGAAGAGATGCTAAAGTCAAAAGTGTCTCTATATTGCTTAACCTTCGAAGCAGGTCGCCACATCTCTGATTTTCTACATTGTCCCAATTTTCATACATCAGTCCAATCAAAGATTGATATTCAGAAAAAACTCGATGCGCTAGTCCATCCAAAGAGATCCATCTGGTATCAACATCTTTAAGGAGCTTGTTTCCATTGGTAATTCCATTAGCAAAGTGTTGAAATTCCCTAAAACGTTTGGCACTTTGACAAAAATATGAGTACAACTCTCTTACTAAATCTTCAACCTTGTTTACTAAAGGAAACTTCTTCACAACTCTAAAAGCAAGATTCATCCTATGGGCCATACAGTGAATGCCAACAACATATGGTGAACAAGAAGCCTGCATTTTTGTGCAAAGACCATTCCTTTGACCTTGCATTACTGAAGCTCCATCCGCTCCAACACAGATCAACTTCTTCGCTATTGTCAATTCATCCATACCTCCATATTCAATTAAATGGCTCTTTACTAATTGAAATAAAGTTTCTGATGTCATATTTTCCCTCAATTTTGCAACAGTTAGTAGATGTGGTTGGCAAACATTATTTTGTACAGTATAAACATGCATGCATACCCACGACGTATTATCTATTGATGTAACTTCATCTAAGTACAATGTAATAAATGTTGACTCTTTTATTTTTCTCTATACATCCTCTATTTCAACCTGGGCAATACAATTTGCCAATTCCCATCCACTATTTATTGACCAATGAGTGACAGCCTGACAGGATAGTTAGGAACTTTTAGAAAGTGTAACAAACCACTCATTTTTGGATAGTCTATCATTGGACGCCCTCTGCTCAAAATATGGAAAACATTACTTAATTGAACAAATTTTCCGCGTTCTTCTACTTCACTTGCTTTTGCAAAAATAACATTAATATAACCTTGAACTTCACGAGGCTTAGTCTTAAATTTTTGAAACAAATAATATTCCTCAACATTCCTTTTATGTTGACATTGCTCCTTTGTTTTATATCTTACCACTTTTATTTCCTTTTTGTAAACCTTACCAACATGTTTCTCTATGGTGTCTAGTTTAAGCTGCAACTGCTTTTCCTTTTTATACTTCCAACTACAAATTGTACATCTGCATTCTACTGGAAGCTCACCTATGATTGGATTGTCCATGGGCTCAATGAATGGATACTTTGTCGCCCAATCAAATTTAAATCTCCTCGACATCTCCCATTGACGATTAGTTTTTTCTTTTGATTTTCCTCTCCCTTTAGTGTTACCGTTAATTGAACCATCATCATCATCAAAGTCAATCGATTCATCCTGGTACTAGTTATTTACTTGAAATTCTTCTTCAAGGTCATCTTCATCAGAGATATCAGGTTCTGCAACTTCGTCACTAGATTTATTAGGCTCCTGTGTAGGTTGAGATTATATAGGTTCCTCCTATGATGTACCTTCCTCACTTTGACCAACACTATTGCGTCTTCCCCCGCCAAAGTATGAAGATATATTTATGCATTTTGTTGGCCTCTCTTGGACATCTCCACCTTCAATAGTCCTCTTCATGTTTAACTTTGGCTATGACATCTCCAACAAATTAAGGCTGCAATAAAATTTTACTTGAATAAGATACTACGGACTCGCTCAGAATCAACTGAATTTTCGTACTACTAAATCTCTTGAAGTCTCCTTCTCTCCGGCATGTTTCAATAATGAAACTCATATCTCTTAAATCGATAACTACAAGTAAACCATTTTCATATCAGCCATCAAATTTTGCCTCATAATCTCCATCGTCTATTTTGGCGAAGGGGCTGACAATTGCTTATGATAACAACTAATATTTGGCGAACCCCACGTAATTTTAAATAATTAATTGGGTGAATAGGGTGGGAATGTGGGACAGGATTATGTATGATGCAATGGCAAATTGGGTCCTAGTGCAAATAAAAATTTCACTTGGGACAATGGGCCTTTGGCGAATGGTGATCCTCAATAAATACACCCAATTTAATCTGTGGTGAATAAGAGTAAAATACAATAGAAATATGGGTGAAGAACCTGACTACAGTACTGAAATTACGTAAAAATAGTGGCGAACAATCCGACCACTAAACGTATCTTTTATAAATTCTGGGCGAACCGGTCAACCAATATATGAGCATTTTATTCGCCAATTTCTATACACTGATCGGGACATATTTGCCAATTCGCGAATAATCGCCGCTAAAAAAATTCTTGCTATAAACCCTATGGAAACTTCTCTAATTGGCCTAAAACTAAAATCACCTAGGACAAATATCTCATTGATCACTACCAAGCCTCGGTTAGCCCACCAAACCATGATGAGAAGGCTAACAACACGACACGAAATAATGTGCCCCAAAAAGGGGACATTACACTCTGATATATTTGAATGCAAAGTAGAAGACAATAGGTTATCTTTATAAAAGAATTTGGAGCTTGGGGAACATGTTTCGTGCGGGCACGTTCAATCAAAGATTTCTCCGTGTGCAAACAAACAAAAGTAGTTGTATTTTACTTTATTTTAGAATTATAAGAAATGGCCATTGAGTAGTCATGGTTGTGCTCTCGAATATCAAAGATGAGCTCCATGTCTTCTCAGGAATTCATTGAAAGACCTCCATTTGAGCGGCAATAGAATTCCTCACCACTGCTATCATCTACTTGACACATAAATAGACAAAGTTGAATGACTCTTACATTTTCATATTCCACTCGTATGCATTTAATATCTCCACCACCATTGTAGTTAAGGACATGAGATCGCAAGACTCTTCCACTCCCATTGTTACTGTCAATTCTCCTTATCAATTATGTACGTCTACAATAATCATTAGAATTGCTAGTTGCCTGTCAAATTTACTTGATAAAGGTTAAATGTTTATATTGAAGTTTGCTGCCACTCTAAGAATTAAAATTTTTTTTAAAAATCTCTCAGTTTACTATAAAGGTATGAAGAGGTTTTATAAAATTAAATATTTAACCATATTCATTTTATGTGATATGCACAATAGTTGAAGAGGGGTATATCTCAACAGTGAGAACATAAAAGTTCAACCTTATGATGTATTGAAAAAGAGGGGCATCCACAGTAATCTTGCTACAAAACCATCAATTATCTGTAACTCCTAAACTTCTGCTAGTCTAAAATGCATTCATTACACATGACATGATTTTCACATACATTGCACTGATAATGATAATGATTGGACTTTTTGGAGCACATACTGCAGCGTGGATTTCCATAAAGTTTAGATATTTGAAGCATAAGATGATCGGGATTATGTTTGGAATGGATTATCCCGTCCTTCCTTTGTTCCTCCAAAACTGCTCTAATTTGTCCCATTTCAACTTCAATCGGCAATTCTGAGTCAATCTGAAGTTGAACCCACTGAAATAGTGCCTCTACCACCTCCTTTCCTCTTCCATTCACCATCTCCCCATTCTCATTAACCACTATTACTCTTATCTCCTCCTCTCTCACACTCCCGACTTCAACACTAATAATACCACATACCTTACTTCTCATTTTTACGATTTTCTCCTCATTTCCCATTCTTGTTAAATCGTTGTACAAATACTTCATGCGCTCCCAAAATCTGTCTGCTTCAATCACTGAAATGCTGGAAGTGGTGCTAATCTCATTTATAATCTTTCTGTTGATGTTATTATTATTAGGATATATACACCAGATATAATACAGTTGAAAATGACTTTTCAACTTAGTGAGAGCGTACTCCACCTCAGCACTCAACTCTAACATGTCATGTGCTCTACCCACGAATAGTAACATCATTTTTGCATTTGGCGACCCCTGTTTCACCTGTTATCAGGAAAACCAGAAAATACCCACATTAAACATATCATATATTATACGCCATCAATGGAATGATTAAGTAACATTACAACCCACTTAACTGTTAGAGCTAAGGGCAGATTCTGAAACAGAAATTGGTTGTAGTTGCACATCTTCTCCCATTCTGTTTTTCTGAGCTCTTCTTCACGACTCTCGGAAAATGGAAATGCCTCCTCTCCCCACCTTTCTATCATCTCCCATGCATTCTTGTTGGATATTCTTCCTTTGCCATCCAAAACTACCACTACTGCTGGAGACCATGATGATAAATTGTCTGGGACTTCTATTATAGAAAAGAAATGCCGCAAAGACCGTTGAATCAACCATGGATTTGGGGCCACTAGACATGCAGCATCTGCAGCAACTCTCTTGAACTCATGCCATTGTGTCTCATGACAATCCGGAATCCAAACCACTTCTACGAGATTGTAATGGCTGCCTTGCATCTTCATATATATATCATTGAACGCTGAATAGCGCATCTTGGACATCAGCAGGCTTGTTCGGAGAAGTAATATCACTTTTCCTTGTAAATCGATGAGCTTCACCTACAATTTTTGTTCTAAATTTTAGGCAGCGTTACCGACGTGCATAACCCTTTTAGTTAGAAATAAAAGTTCGAAAGTAAGAAGCTAAAAAATATATAAATACCTGATGGCTTTTCTTGAGGAGGGTATCTGTTTGCAGTATTGCTCTCAGGATTTCAACATTGCTCTCTCTCGGAGCTCTTAAAAGAAAAGCTGATTCATTTAATATATAGGAGACATCTTCCCATACGGACGGACATTTCATTCCTTTTACTTCTAAACCAACTCTGCTCCTGAAAACAGAGGTGTATCTTCCATGGATTTTGGGGAATGCAGCATACACCTTACCAAAGAATAAGGAAGTCTCAGAGGTTGAAGGTGTATAAGCCGCAATTCTATTTTTCACCTCAGATGGTAATGCACTGAAATGTCTACCGGCATATATGATTGACCAGACCCTTGTGTTCACTTCTAGTTGTTGCATGCCCTTTTCGAATAACTTGGCCTCTATTTGAGGGCGGTTATACCCATAATCTTCAATGACGAAGATGAGAGAGGAGGCCGGTTGAAGGGAGGATGAATAAAAGGGGCGTCCATGAATGTCAATCAGTAGACCTTCTTCGTCAAATATCTTTGATATCGCTGCCTTCAACAACAAAGTTTTCCGTCCCTCCCCTGTTTCCTGCAAAGCACAGCACGTAATGGAATGATTCAAATCTTGCATTCGCTGCAAATGGAATACATTTAAATATAAGATATCATTGACTATCAATTGGAAATAAATCACCCCTCCTACCTCCCAAGAGGAGCCTGTAAGCACCACGAAATTCCAATCTTCTTTCTCCCTTTGCATTTCTATCCAGCGCTTGATCATCATTTCACTTCGTGAAATATTTAGCCGCCACAAGCTCTGGATAGACCCCACATTGTCCATCCACTTTTCACCCAGACTCTCACAATTTGATAGGTCTAATTTTATCAGTGATTTCAGGCGCTGGAAATCACTAGAAAGCTCCTCCAGTTTAGAGCACATTGATAAATCCAGAGTTTCCAAGCATCCAAGCTGACTGAAACAATCAGGAAGTTTGGACAGGCTTTTGCTTTTGGACAGATCCAAGTGTTTTAGAGCTCCAAGGCATCCAAATACGCTGCACAATTCTTGAATCTTACCATACCCTGATAAGTCTAACCTTTCCAGGCATCCAAGTTGACCGAAACAATCAGGAAGTTTGGACAGGCTTTTGCATTTGGACAGATCCAAGAATTTCAGAGCTCCAAGGCATCCAAAGTCACTGCTCAATTCCTGCAACTTATCACATCCTGACAATTCTAACCTTTCCAAGCATGTAAGCTGGCCGAAACAATCAGGAAGTTTGGACAGACTTTTGCATTTGGACAGATCCAAGTGTTTCAGAGCTCCAAGGCATCCAAAGTCGCTGCACAATTCCTGCAAGTTATCACATCCTGACAACTCTAAGCTTTCCAAGCATCCAAGCTGACCGAAACCATCAGAAAGTTTGGATAGGCTTTTGCATGTAGACAGATCCAAATATTTTAGAGCTCCAAGGCATCCAAAGTCGCTGCACAATTCCAGCAACTTATGACACCCTGATAATACTAACATTTCCAAACATCCAAGCTGGCCAAAACCTTCTGGTAGCCTTGACAAGCTCTTGCATCCAGACATGCTTAACGTCTTCAACCCTGCCAGGCGGTGAAAGTCATCACACAATTCTCGCAAGCTTTCACATTCATCTAAGCATAGACTTTCCAGACAAATGAATTGACCGAAGCCGACGGGAAGCGCCTTTAAGCTCTTACAGACATTCAATGATATTCTATTCTTCCAGAAAGACAACTCGCAAACTCTGTTCGAGAGAGTAGTCAACATACTACAGCCCCTAACATTTACAAATTTTAAGGATGGTAGGTTTTCAATTTCTTCCGGTAGCCAAAGGAGATTAGGGCAATTGGATAAGTTGAGCGACTGTAATGACAATAACTTCTTTAAATCACATGGGAGCTCCTGCAAACTTTTGGAATTTGTCAACTCAAACAGAACAAGGGAGCTCAGTTCTCCAAATCCTTCTTCTAACCGCATTAGGTCATCACACCTAAATATATGTAGTTTCTGCAGTGATCGGAACTTCCCGATCGACCCTGGTAGCTCCTTCAGACCTTCAATGCTGGACAGTTTTAGCTTCTGTAGACCATAAACCTTCAGAAAACTTGAGACTTCTGTATAATGAAATCCTTCCAACTCCAAATGTTTTAATTTAATGAGAAGCCCAAACTCTATATCTGCATGTGTTTTGCTCCCATCAGCTCCCCAAGTCCTCTTCAGTTTTGAGTACTTGCAATCCGGAAAAATTCTGCATCCAAAAAGGGCATCATAATTGGGGAAGAAAAAAATAGATTTGGTCACATATGAAGATATAAATGTGAGTATTGGCATCAACTTACCTTGGGCAAACTCCAGATTTCGTTGTCCATGAATCCATAATCCATGAAGCGTAAGTTTTTAAGCTTCAATATATCAATTGCTAAATTTGGCACCTTACACGCTTCTAGAAACCTCAGCTCATCAAATCTTTTACTGCATTGCCCGCTCAGAATAGTGTTGTTTCCCATGGCCAGTACTCGGAGAGACCTACTCATAGTTTCTAATACTTCTGCAGATCCATGGAATGGCTTATTGTTGCCTTTGAGCCAAATTCCTTTTGTTTGGTGCAGATCCTGGATAAATTCAAACCAAGGGAAAATTACAAAATTTATAAAATTTCAATCTTTAACTATTTAATTCTTAAAAGTTTTCATACCCCTTCGCTCTCCATGGCGATAGAAAAATCATCTACGCTTGTGTATCGATTGCCTTTTGATTTATTACGACCTGCTATCAATATTAGATCGTGAATGCTTAGATAATAAGACTCGTGGTAAGATTCGGCCTTTATTCTTTTGACCAGATCACCCTCTAGCAGACAATGCAGTTCTTCCTCTCCCACAATGCTGGCAACTTCATTCCACTCCCAGTTATAGAAGAATGAACAGATGTCGAGGAATGCCTCTTGAGCACTGGGCGTAAGCTCATCGTAAGCAAACAGAATTCTACTCTCCTCGAAACCGTCCTCCTTGTCACAGCTGAAATCAGTTCCCTCTCTTAGCCAGCAGATAACTTTTTCATAAGCTTCAACCTTATTATATCTCTTATGGAGATAAGCTCCCACCACTTCTAAAAACAGAGGACAGCAACTGCATTTCTCTGCTATCTCTTTAGCCTGAGGCCTTTCTTCCACCAGGGAATCTATTTCTCTTTCAGTATCAAATTTCCTGCACATCACTTCAAGGGATGCCTCAACAGAGAGGGGCTCCATGGCGTATAATTTACAGGGTTTAAATCTGCAGCTTTCAAACACTCCAGAGATATTTGTTTTTCTAGCTGTGACAAGAATCCTCACTTTTTTTGGACTGTCGATCAGCTTGGGTAGAAGATGTTCTAGATGTTGTCTTCTTAAAATGTTGTCAATGTACATGAAAACAACTTCTTTCTCCATGATCGATTTCAGCTCTTGTTGTCCATCCTGAAAGTTTCTTACGGCATCATGTTTTATCCCACTCAAGTCGCTTAAAATCTGAGATTGAATTTCTTCAATGTTAGGATTTAATTCCAAATTTTTGATGAGAGTGACTTTTGAATATTTCCAACCCTGCAGATTTAAAGATGCAAACACTTCATTCGCCAAAGTAGTTTTTCCGGCTCCCCCAATGCCGTGTACAACCACGGTCACAGCTGGCTTGTCATTATCCCACTCAAGGAGTTCAATCACTTCATTAATCATGTGATCTATGCCCACTACAGATCAAAACAGCATATCAGTTATGTTGGAAAAAACTGTCATGTCTCCCAAATCAAGGAGAAAACTAGGGAAGATTCTATGAAAAATACAATAAATTGTTTAAAATAGAATTTGTGTGAATAGGATAAACTAATTTGTATCAATAAGAAAGGTCTAGATCTATAGTAATGTATCTAAGACTGAGAAGGAAGGTATTGTAATGCATTCATTATCTGTGATCAGCTGATCAAATCATATAATCGCTTAACTAAAAAAGTTGTTAGAACAATTAAATTAATTATCTATTGAATATTGTCGGCACAGACCTGCACCTACCTTAGCCGACCATGCACCTACTCAGCACATTTTGCAAGTCAACCTCTAGCCGTCTTCAGCCGTCTATATTATCCTTTCATACCCTTTCATACACTATTTCAACTATCCATCTTAAATATTGCCTCTAATTCTAACATACAGTAGACAAAGTATTTATTATGTTTTGATTATAAATTGAATGAATCAGAATGCAATTGCAGAGCTCATTTTGCGAGTTTCTCCTCTGTTACCTGGTTTTCAACTGAAATAAGTGATGAATCGTATAGAACTCTAGACAGTTTTGTAAGATTCTGTGTTTTATATTTTTAATAACTTGTGTGATTCATTTATTTCAACCTACTACCAATAAATAATATCAATTTTAAAATAAAAATTGCCTGATAATTCTTAAAATTTGTAATTTGTATCCAATATGCATGATAAATTTCTAAAAGAAATAATGTACAATGCAAAACCTCCAAATAGAGAAGTCATATTATAATTGATATCAGTTCAGGAAGAATCAGGGGAAATGTTGATGTTGAAGGCACTGAGTCGCCAGTTGTAGCTGTAGTTACAGAAGCCAAAGGAGTTTTGCAGAGAAGTTACCAGACCACAGGTTAGAAGAGGTGAAAGAGATCAGAAGATCGTAGCCATCAAAATACAGAGCAGGTTTAAGAAGATCATGTGAAGAACTGAGAAGAAAACTCGGTTTACCGCCTGGCATACTCAATATAAGATCCAACCATTCTAAAGATTGTAGATCGCTCTTACGATTTGTCGCAGCTGTTAAATGGAATGTAGCCCCGCAAGGAAGATCGGAGATCTGTGAAAATGCCTGTATGAGGAGGTTGAGACGCCTTTGAAAAGGCCGCTAATTGGAATGTATAAAGAGGCCGCGCCAGTCTCTAGAAACCCTAAGCAGCAAACTCAGATGCAGCCGCTGTTAAAAGATCAGTGAGTCCCAAATTATGCCGCCACATTTCTTCGCAATTTTTTTTTAAAGAAATCGGAGGAACCTGTCAACTGAATAACAGGAAGCAATCAGCCATAGAGATGGCTGTCACCAAACAATGTAAGGTGACATCTGAGTTTGTAGTGCCATCAGTCTATTAAGATAATAGCCACCATCACTCTTAAGGGTTTAAACTGCCTAAAGAAGGAGTAGAAAATTAAAGGGAAAGCTGATCAAAAGGCCGCTGCCAGAAGTGTTTCATCTGAAAGGGGCGAAATTGCTGCATTTGAACAGTCATCAGCCACAAAGGGATCGCTCCATTGAAGATCGCCATGGGACTCGGAAAATCTGCCTAAGATTCGAAGCCGCTGTTGAGAACAGATATGAAGATCACATAGAAAATTGATTTGAAGGTGTCATCCGAGTAATTGAGGGTTTGAAAGATGCAGCAGTCCTTCGAAAACAAGTTTCAATGCTGGGTAAATTGCAGCCATGGACCAAGGATTGCAGAAGAAAATGAATCAAACTAATCTGAAAGACTTGGTTGCAACTCTCAAATTAAGGGGAAAATTCAGAAAGAACGGTAATTTTTGCATAAAGATAAAAATAAAAATCATAAAATAGAATTTGAATGATAATTATTTGAGTTTGTAATCTGCATGATAAATTTCAAACGAATTTTTAATAACTTCTATATGGAGAGGCCATATCTATTCATTTTGCTGAAGCTTTGTGTGTTTTATCTCTGCGTATGTCCGCCTTCAAGTTTCCAAAAAATATACAAATCATAGGTACAGTTTGAACAAATGGCAGAACCATAACGAAATAGAGATAGTTTACCTGCAGATTTATGCGATGGAATGGGTGGTCGGCTGCATACCATATTGGTGTGCACAACATCTAAAGTAGAGAGGCTTATTTGCGAATGAAGCATCCTGCACATTTCGTCCAGTCGACTGCGAAGCTTTGCAAGTTCTTCTCCGTCCGTTCCAGCTATGCACAATCTTTCAATTTTATGCAATAAAATCTTAGACTCGCACAGAATGGCAACATATAATAGTCGTGTTTTTAATTTCTAAGCTAGAAAATAATTCTTTACTAAGATCAAGTGAAGCTTAGAGATGACAAGGTACTGCAAGTTGTTGACAATATATATTAATAAAAAGAGTCGATAATATCAAATAAGTTATTTAAAAAAGAATTGTATCTTTATTTTTTATTGGAAATTTAATGTATATGTTAATAAAGAAACAATTTAAATTAAAGATGTCT